>CM038463.1:10419799-10574013 GCA_021464415.1 Lonicera japonica
TTTGATGGATAAATACCAGACATTCTGCGGAGCCTCTATAAGGTGTTACGTGTGCTGGGTTTTTTGTTTGGATCGGTGGAGAAAGAGAATTATTGTATTTTTTTTTATTGGATCGGAAGAGAAAGAAAAAAGTATATTTAATTTTAAAGATTGAGTTGGAGAAAGAGAGAAATGTGAATTTATTGTAAATTTACATAGGGAGTGAGAGTTGGTTTTTTATGAGAAAAAGAAAAACAGTAAGGAGTAAAATAATTATGACACAACAATTTTAAACGGAATCGGAAGTTTGTCAAAAATTGAGGGTTTAATAAAATATCATAAATAAGGACAAATTTTAAAATGTTCTTTAATTTAAGTGGCATTGAGGTCACGTTCAATTATAAGTGGCATTGGCGGTCACGTTCAATCAAAAAGTTTCTGACTCCATTTATGAAATATCTTGACACAAAAATATGAAAGCCATTAATGAAGGGTGGTGATGTTGGCACCCTTAAAAATACTTGGTAAAACTCCTACTTTAATTCGGTCATTCGCAATTAAGTAAAGTGTCTATTATTCGGTTGTTGAGGACCGAATATAAGTCTATATATTTGGTTCTTGACAACCGAGTAAGGCATTTTCAAGTTTTTTCAAATTTTTGCAAGTTTATATTCGGTCCTTCACAACCGAATAACGTATACATTATTCGGTTGTGAAGGACCGAATGAAAAGTGGGAGTGTTTTCAAAAAATTTTAGGGGTGCCAACATCACCACCCTTAATGAACAATACCAATGAAAATAAGCTTTGGCCCTCAGTGGTTTCATAACATTAATCATAAGGAAAATATTTAATTTGTGTAAAGAGTTAAAAAATAAGTTAATGTATATGATAAGATACTCTTTATTTCATATTTATTTTTATGAATAGATGTCTTTTATTCTTCGCTATTTTTTGTGAATTTTTTTTTCTAAACCATCAAAGAATTTTTATTTTTTGCTAAAAAAGTCATGGAAAAAGCGACAAAATGAAACGAGATATTACCTTATGTCTTAACTTATTTTTTAACTTCTCACAAAAAATTATTTATTTTTCTTATTATTATCAAACGGATTTTAAATTAAGCTAGAAAACACTTACGTGTGATCCAGTGGAAAGTATGAAATGAATAAATATTGAATCAAACAAGCTTTAGCCATTATATATGTGAATTAAAAAATTGTTTACAAGTACTCTTCATATATTTAATTGAAATTGCAATAATGACTACTAAAATTTGTTTTTCGTGGGGAAAAGAATAGTACATTGATTCAAACTTAAGACCTTAAATATCTTATAAGAATAAGATTTTAATTATCATCTAACTCACTCACCATATATGTATATTATGAGCATTTTGACAATAACCAATGCCCCCATGAAGGAGCGAGCACTTTGAAGAGAAGAATTAGAAAAAGTCAACACTTGATAAATTGAAGCACAATTGTATGTCACCGGCCAATGGTCCTAGCTTCCTCTTGGGTGATCCACTCGTCCACTAGAGTAATTAATTTCATTCTAGAGCATAATAATATTAATAAATCTCTATCTTTCCGTTTAATTGAATGACTTAAACTTTGAAAAACTATATGTTAAATTTAAACGATCTTATTTTACTGTGAGTATTCCTTTAACAAAAACAATGAATAATTAATCCTTGGGCTCAATCTAGGTGGGATAGTAGTAGCACATATTTGGTTTTTTTTTTTCCCTCATCACAGAGATAATGAAATTAATGATAAAGTTGACATAGCTTAGCGACATTCATCCCCTATTACAAAAAGAAAAAATAACGGTTCAAACATTTTTAACTATCGTCTAAAGTAATTTTCACCCATGTGGGGAAATATCATGACAAATTTTATGTACAAGCCCAGCCTAATCCCTTCTCTTCCCAGCCGTCTTTGCAGTAAAAAAATTTAAATACACATAAAACTGCGATGAGCCAAGTCAACAGTCAGCGCCGAATTGTGAATAATTCAAATGTCAACTTTTTTCCAAAAGCTCCCCACTTACCTTTATTAATTGCAAAAAAAGTCGACATTTAAATGAAAAAGCCTAACTTTTATAAATTGAGATAAGCACGGGGACATTCACGTCGGACTAATTTTAAGATGATAGTTTCATTATAATTTTAATATTTAAAAATAAATAAATTAAATTCAGCTTAATTAATCATAAAAATATTTATTTGTCATCTATTATGAATTGTAGTTATATTAACTATATCTTGAAAAATTGTGTCAAAATAAAAAGTAAGATTATTAATTTAATTTGCCCATCTAAAAATCCTGAGTTGGCCCATGATTGAAGTGGTTTGATTGTGGAAAATGATACTCTTCTAGAAGCACAGGCTATTATTTTCCACTCCAAGAGGTGGTTCCTAGCCTACTCCACAAGTCAACAAAGTCTGCTGTGAGATAATCCCCACTAACCAAAACTACACAAAATATATATATATATAGGAAACCCATTCGAGAGAAATTCAAAAGCAAAACAAACAATGGCTTTGTTATACAATCTAATAATCTTACTCTTCCTTTCTATTTCCACTGCAGAATCTGCAGACCCAATGACCCAATTTTGTAACCAAAACACAAACATAAGTACCACTAGTCGAATATCATCCAATATTGACACTTTATTAGATTATTTGGTCCAAACAACTGCCAAAATGGCTTTAAGGCCACCTCCTACGGCCAAGCCAAAGACAAAATCTACGGCCTTGCACAATGCAGAGCCGATGTGAGCAGCAAAGACTGCGCAAGCTGCATCCAAGATGCTGCTCAACAAATACGTGCTCTTTGCCCAAACCAAGCTGACGCCAGGATTTGGTACGACTATTGCTTCCTAAGGTACGATCCAAAGAACTTCCTAGGAGAGGTCGACACGTCTTATGGTGTTTTCTTCGCGAATGTCGAGGATGTAACGGATCCCGAAGCTTTTAACAAAGAGCTAGCGCATCTAGTGGATGAAATTAACGCGCAGGCGGTTGTGCCTACTAATAAAGGGTTTGGGAAAGGACAGAAAAAACTGTCCAACTTTGTGACGCTCTATGCCTTCGGGCAGTGCACAAGGGACTTGTCACCGCTCAACTGCGCTCAGTGCTTGGCTACTGCAGTTGGAAATGTGTTTCCGGGATTTTGTAAGGACAAAAAGGGATGCCGAGTTGTATATAGTAGTTGTTATGTTCGATATGAATTGTATCCTATTTTCTTTCCTCTTGATCCACAGGAAAAGTTGGCAAGTAGTTTGATGAGGAATTATGCATCCGTAGTTTCTAAACCTTAGTCTGTCAGCCAAAACAAATACTGAAAGTTCATATAAGCTTTTGTTGTAATTTCGTTTGAGTTTGATACTTATGAATTATGATTTCGAGTGATATCAGAACTGATAAATCATGATTTCGAGTTATATCAGAAATGATTTGTATCTCAAATTCTTGTGAATTTGTAAGAGGGAAGGCGCCACACGAAAATGGAAGGCTGAAGTGATCTCTAACGTTTGCAATATTATGTAATTATTACTGTTCAAGTTAAGAAACTAGGACAATGTATCATGTAGCAGAATTATGTTAAGCCTTTGAAAACTGTATCGAAACTGTACTCACCATTTCGTAATGATTAATGGTCTAAAGGTATTTTATTTTTACTTTTTTTTATTTTCCTTTTTTTGGGTGGTGTGCACCAGCCACCAGGCCAAGTAATAATGCAAAGGCGACGAGTGAAAACTCTAACAAAGCTATTATGATTGACATTGCCCCTGAACAATCTGAATTCTAGCTTCTTAGAGCATCTTTAGGATAGGCGAATGACAAACTAATAATATGAAATATATTATGTAATTCCTAAGATATTTATATGCAATACATTTGTTGATACAAATGATGAATAAAATTATATTTATTAATCTCTAAAATTGGTGTACATGCATTCAACTAAGATAAATTAGGTAAAAATTATTAATATATCCGACATCTGACTCTTTAATCTCATTATCTTTAGCTAAGAAATATTTTATTCTCTCTTCTCTCTAACTTCAATCAAACTACAATACTTTTAAGCTTAGTTATAGATTTTAAATTTTCATTTCAAGTTTAAGGCTAACCCTAGTGATTTTTGGATTCCTCAAGAATCCAATCCAACAAGAATCTGTAAATAAATTTAATAAAATGATTAGATTCACAATGGGTGCTACCCATAGAATTAGGAATATGATTCGGGTACGTTGACTCTTTCAAAGAATCCGTACTTCTTAGTTCAAAAGGCTCTTCGAATGATTAAAGTGCAATTTTTCAAAAAGCCGCATCATTAAAATGAGTTCCAAGAGAAGTAGCAAAAGTGTCTCTTTATATTTGAAGAGTGAGATAATTGTTATTATTTTATATAATGTGATCTTACATTAAAATAGAAGGCGTTTCCTCTTTTTCATACTACAAGAAAAATAAAATAATCAAATTTAAATAACCTTTTGGAATTATTTAAAAATGCGCTTTAAAATTACTCTTTAAAATGCCCATATAGATCAACAAAGTAAGATTTTTAAAGAGTGTCTTGAAAATATTCTTACGAGACTTAAGCACACGAATAGACTTAAGCGACCACTCTTTTTTTTTTTTGGTCCATTTAGGTGACCACTTCTTTCATTTAACCGCCTAGTGGCCAAATTTAGGTGACCACTTCATGGTCCAAAGAATATGTCTTTTCTTAAAAAAATAAATATATACATACATATATATATATATATAGAGAGAGAGAGAGAGAGAAATTGATAATCCCACTGTTAAACATTTGAAAGAAATATTGATTCAACTTAATTAATGATAAATGACATAAATTTACTTTCTATTGTGGTCTATTCTTTTCTTGTAATTTTGGAAAAAGATTTCGTAAATTAAGTTATTTTTGTAACTTAGGAATGTTCTTTAAGGATAAGTTTAGATATTTAAAATTCGGTCAGATTTTAAAATTCTGGAAACTACGTAATTTCAAAATTCGCTTAAAAAATTGGGATTTTGGAATCCCGTGTTGAATTACGTAGTTTGAATTTGATAAATATCTTTTTAATCCCATATCTCCTCCATTAGTGGTCACTAAGACTTTTTCTTTCTAATTAAATTACTAAATGGATAAGGATCCTATTTAAACTCAACTTGCATCATTGTATTTTCAAAAGTTTTATTTTTTTTAAAAGAACACCTAAATTGAAAATCCTTAGATTTTAAAATCCACATATTTTAAATCTTAATATTTATCAAAACACATTATTTAAAAATTTTGTGAAAAGAACACAACAATGTAAGATTTATTGTTATAATTATGTTATAAAAAATGAAAAAAAATCAAGAATTTTGATATGTTTTGACCAAAAGAAAAATTAGCATTGCGAAGGAGAAGATTATATATAACAACTTCCTACACTTGCATGACTACTTTAAGAAAACTAGTTGCACGACGAAGTTAGCAAAATCCAACGATAAAACACATTGTCCTGAATTATCAACCAGATATAAGTTAATTAATTCCTGTCTCCTTAGAAATCAAGTATACAGATGCGCTTCCCTATAAAACAGATACTGTTCAAGTAAGTTCGTGCACTATCCTCTCCCTCTCTCATTACACTCGTTTCGCACATTATAGCAATGTGGGATATTGATGCGCTTGTCTTAATTTCCTCCGTCATTTTATTTTATATGCCTACTTAATAGTGTATAATTGTTGATATTTTTCAAGCTTAATGTGGAATAAGAAACGCTAAATCACCACTTCAAAAACTAAACAAGATTAAGGATTATAAAGGTCTTTCTTGATACCAAAAAAGTTACTTTTCATTAGTCTTAAACATGTTTAGACTAAGAACGCTAAATCACCACTTCAAAAACTAAACAAGATTAAGGATTATAAAGGTCTTTATTGATACCAAAAAAATTACTTTTCATTAGTCTTAAACATGTTTAGACTAAGCACAATATATATATTTTTTTGTTGCCCGGGGGGGGGGGGGGGGGGGGGGGGGACACAAGCGCATTTTTTTTTACATAGAAGCAATTAAAATGAAAACAACCTAAAAATAAGCTAACCGAGAAACATATTTTGGTCCAACTGGATTCTAAGACTAGTCATTTATATTATTTTTCCAAACCTCCTCAGCGTGTATGATGCCTTGATGCTGTCATCTGGTATCAGGGAATAAATAAGGGAAAATTATTATGAATAGGTTCCTTTCTTCATAGCCCAAGAAAGAACTCGAGATGGTCCTTGTCCTCTCGCATCCTGAATTTCGTCAAAACCTGAGTGTGTGCAAGCAGGCTCTTCTTTACTCCTATTCTAACTGAGCTAGTAGAGCCTTGTGCATTAGAAAGATTCTTCTTACTAGCCACAGAGCTTGCATATGGTTTCTTGATCGGAGATCCATGGCTCACAAACTTACAAACACCAGGGCAATCTTGATGAAAGCAGAAGGAACTAGTTTGGAGGCACAAATGAACATTCTTTTGTTGATATTATTACCAGTATTCCCTACTGGGTCATACAAATAGGTTTGGTGGCCTTGTTTCTCCCTATATAAGGCAGCGACAACCCTTACCTCGATAGCCAAAAAATAAGAAATGAGGGATATAATACCAAAAAATCTAGGGAAAACGCAACTTCACTTGCAATTTTTGCGTGTTATTTTATTCATATATTTATACTGGTAGATCTAATTTTATGCAAGATTAGAATTTTTTATTTATATGTTAAGTCTGTTGGGGCGAAAAACTAATGCAAGTCTATTCCAACCACGCAGTAAAATGATTGATATTTGATGTAATGATTGGAAGTGAAAATAACTAAATAAGTCAATAATGTATAGAGGAGGTTCGCCTCATATGAAAATATGTGTTAGTCCTCCTCTTGTGAAAAGAGTTAGGAGCTTGGGATACTTTATATAATAATAATGAATTTGTATTACAAGCTAATAAAGTCTCTCTAGCTATTCTATCATCACAACATTACAACAGAGGTATTACCTCGCTGCATGAGTTTTAGACTTTCTATTCCATGAGCTCTTGTCATGGGCCTTTTTATGTCTCTCTATATATCTCTTTATTGTGATTGAAGTTTGTTTGCATGAATCCTTTTTAGTTGTTGACTACTTATTGCTTGAATACTAGGTTGTTGAAAGAAGTAAATGCCACTCATATATGTATATGACAGAGAGATAATGTGTGGAAGAGTCTTTAGAGCAGGTCTGGGGCCATCCTCAGACATCACCAACTCTGACATTGCTTCTCCATGGATTCCGATACATTAAATGCAATCGGTGTGCATTTAATGAACTTAAGAGAGTCTATGTGGCGTTGGTAGAATTGATAGCAGTCGCCCATGCTATCTACGCTTGCTCTGACACGGTGGTTGGCAAGAGAGTTCTGGAGTTTGTTAAAAGAGCTTTGGTCTTCGAGCTCTGCAACTTGCTATTTAAAAATAATTCCCAAACTTGGTACTAAAACCCTCTAGAGCTCAGGGTTCTAGGCAGGGTTCAAGCATTCATGTTGTTGGAAGTGTGAGAGTTTGAGTAATAGATTAAAGTCTGAATCATGCTACTTCCTTTTTTAACCACACAGATAATCCACCATTGCATAAGAAGAAACAAAAACAATACTTCGTAAAAAATATTACAAAATATAACGTCATTTCACATAAATCTAGAAAATTGACTGTAATAAACGTTGGCTTAAGTCTAAATGGTTGAACTTGTAAATGAACATATACATGTAGCTCCCAGAAACCTCACCTCCTCTAACGTTTTCAGACCACTGCTTGGCGTAGCCAGGATTTCTCCATAGGGCGGGCTAGGCTTAAAGAAAATATGTGGGGGTTTGGGGGCGGCAGCCCCAAATTTTTTTTTTAGGGTTATTTTAAAGTATTTACCAAATATTGACTTAAAAACAATAAAAAAATAAGTACTTATTTGAATGAAAAAAATGCAAATACTAAACACTTATATAATAGCATATTATAATTAGAGATTTAAAATAGACAAAAGGTGTTTTTTGCTATATCTAGTCACATGTAACACAAAAAAATACATTATATAAACTAATGAAGTTGAACCCTACGATCCTTTCGTGAATCAAAATCATTTATGAGCAAATCCAAATCAATGTATTCAGCAAACATTTTCAACCCACACTTACTTTCTAAAGATTTTAATTTATTACTTTAATAAACCTTAAACTTTAATTTTTCGTGCAAAACCCCTTATAATATTATTATACATATACTTTTATTATTAATTTTTTTTGGGACGGGCTAAAGCCCACCCTAGAGGACTCTTGGCTCTGCCCCTGGGTGTTCATGTTAATACAAGAAATGAACGTACTAAATTACTCACTTTATCTAAAATTAGGTGTTCACTGATTTGGAGCTTAATTTTTCTCTTTGAGATATAGTCAATGTAAAACACTTGTATATGAGTTATAAGTTTAGTTTACTATCGTAAAATATGATTTTAGTTTAGAAATTTTTTTAAACAACTTTCTATTTATAATGCATAGTTAAAAATATTCCAATTTTAATAATTGTTCGACTTAACTTCGTAATTTTTAACAAACTCCTAAAACTACCAAATGTTATATCTAATTAGATCCAAATAACTATAAACCGTAGGATCATTTATGTAGTATCATCAAGAATCAACAGAATAATATGCGGAAGCGTACCTGAATTCATAGCATGAGATTTGTAGTCGAGTGGTTGGCCTTCCAAATTTACACATATTTATTTAGAGAATCCTTTAAGCTTTCTATATGCTTTCTGTGATTATGGAGGTTCACAAGGGATATAATACATACGTGCAATCTGGGTACCATAACCATAATATATAGATAGTAAACCATATTATCTTTCTTGTATTTCTATTTTAACCCATCATAAAAATAGAAATCACCTTGAATTACTAAAAATTGAATTTCTTAATACATGACACCTGTATAAGTAATGTGCTCATGAAACACTTTGGGTGGCAATCCCTTAGTACGCGGATCTGCAACCATGGAGTTTGTAACGATGTGTTCTATAGACACCTGTCCACTCTGAACTATTTTCTTGACAATTAGAAACTTGATGTCTATGTATTTAAACTTTTTTAAGCTCCTGTTATTAGTGGAATACAAGATAGATTTAATATTATCTTTGCACCTAGCAAAATCGGAGTCAGTATACCCAACGATCTCAAGCTTATCTGAACTCCGTTATATGAGCATGTAGTATATTTCTTTTCTAAGTACCACAAGACTCGTTTTGTTGCTTTTAAATGGTCTATTCCTACATTGCTTAAATATTTGCCTAGCATTCAACAATGTACACAATATTCGGACGCATACATGCCTGAGTATACATTAGACTCCATATTGCTGATGCATAAAGAATCTTCTACATTTCATTTTTATCAAAATCATTCTTAGAGTACTGAATAAGATTAACATTATCTCTCTTAGCCACAAGGGCATCACCTAATATACAATTCTGCATGCCATATCTCTTGAGAACCTTTTCGATATAAACCTTTTGTGATGATTCTAAAGTACACCGAGAGCGATATCGGTGTATCTGTATGCCTAACATAAAAAAAGGTGTCACCAAGATCTTTCATCTCAAAATTCTTAATCAAAATATCTTAGTTTAATACAATAAACGTTGCTGACAAGGAAAATATTATTGACATATAAGAGCAGAAAAATATAATTGCTCCCATAGAACTTGATGGGGTTAAATACTAATTTTTACTATTGGCCTACAAAGGTAATTCAATAATTTTACCCCCGATAAAATCTCACTTTTACCTCCACTAAAATCCACTCATCTCCACTCAAATTCCACCCACCTCTATTAACTTCCATTCAAATTTCACTTACATCCACTCACCTTTGTAAAATTATATTTTTACCCCTCATCTTCATCAAATTTACTTTTTTACCATTCTAGATTTTACCTATAAATACCTCCCCTCATTCATTCATCCAACACCAACAAAAACACACCAAAAAACACACCAACAAAAACACACCAAAGACACACAACAAAAACACATCATTCTTCTCATCAAACACCATCATTCTCTTCCAAAATTCATCCATCTCATCTAAGAGATAAAAAGCCATTGGCAATACAAATACAAGCCACTTTAAGAAGAAATAGGAAGGCCTTATACTCTCTCTTTTCATACCCTAAAAAATACCAACAACCCTTACACACTCTCTCTCCTACACAGTTTATTATTTATTCTGTTGAAGTATTTATAATCCTAATTATATACTTATAAATAGAATTAGTAAAATTGTAGAGGAAAAAGTTGGTAGCTTGTATCATCATCCAAAGTTGATTGCATTTGAGCTAATACAAAGCAAGTACACACAAAAGGAGGACGTACTGCCAGATTAGCATAAGCGCTACCGGAGGAACCTACTTTAATAAAAAAATGTCATTTGTTCATCATTGCGCCGCATTTATTTTTTATTCACCGATATTCACTTATTGATTGGTTAATTATCTATTTCTAAATTTTGACACCATCAGAACTTATGGTATATGTAATTATTAACCAAATTCATCTCAAAACCAAATGAGATGATCACTTGATGAAATTTGAAATACCATTGTCGAGATGCTTGCTTGAGCCCATAAATAGATTTCTTAAGTTTGCAAACCATATTCTTTGGGTCTTTCACCACAAAATTTCCTGACTGCACCATATCAATCGTCTCATCAATGTTAACATTGAAAAACGCTGTTTTTACATCCATTTAATGTAACTCAAGATTGAAATGCGCCACCAATGCCATTATAAACTTAAAAGAATCTTTTGAAGAAACTGGATAGAAAATTTCTTTATAGTTTATGCCTTCATTTTGTGTAAATCCCTTACGACGAGACAAGCTTTGTACAACTCTATATCGCCTTTCGAATCCCTCTTGATCTTAAATATCCATTTGCAACCAATGGATTTCGCACCATCTGGCAATGAGATAAGATCACATACGTCATTGTTTTTTCATGGCCTTAATCTCCTTATTTATGGCATCAATTCTCTTATGAGAATCAAAACATTCCGTGGTTGACGAAAGTTGATCAAATCATCTTCAATCACTCTAGCATCAACCTTATATTCTTGGAGAAATGTAATATAGTCATATGGCATGGTAATTCTCTTTTCTTTAATGGACCTCTTTAATGGACCTCTTTAATGGACAACTTACACTTGCAATCTCAGATTTTTTTAAGAAAGAAAATAAAATCAAGCAAAACGAATATCCTAAGTTACTTGCATACAGGATTTTCGAAAAAAAATTTGACCACATGTCTCCCTCCCCTAACTAAAATCCAACATTGTCCCCAATGTTACAAAACAAGCATAAAAGCATAGATGCAAGGGACTGAAATACATGATTAAAAGGGAAGATATAATTGAGAGCGGCCTAATATCTTTAAAAATCTGCATGTTAGCAACAGACTTTCTACAAAAAACTAAAAATAAACAAAAAGGAAAAAAGAAATAAAAGAAAAATCCTAAACTACTTACCTTGCTTACCTTTGGTTCTATGGATGACCCAGGCGGTGGTTGAGCCACACAAAGACTGTAATACCCCAAATCTCGAAAGATCCAACATAATTTCTCATGCCTTCATCATGTAAATCAACAACCCACAATGTAGGTTTTATAATTCTCGGCTTGCCTTTGTAAAATGTCGAACGGACCCTTCTTCCTGCCATCCTTCTCCTGTGAGCCTCGAGGTCCACTTCTGGGTACACAAATTTGAATATGTTGTCCCACACATACCTCTAATCTTGTGGATGAATTAGGTGAATCAGACCACCAATATGAATCGCTAGAACTTTCATTGTCAGACTCGTCACTACTACTTTTAGAACTGGAGTCATCCGATTCACTACTATTGCTTCCAGACTCAAAATCTTCAGAATGATCAGATTCCTCATTATATTCCGATGGGTCAGACAGCTTCCTCCTCTTCGCCTCATCCACTTCGTTGAAATTAGTTGGCCAAGAACATTTTACTTCAATGCGCAAAGGAGCTCTTATAGGTGGGTTAGATTACTCTTTTTCAGGCTGATTAACTTCCTCCATGCGTTCGTCAGACTCCCAATCAGATGGCTCAGTAGGATCATAATCAGATTAATCTTCAGTTGTAACTGATGTAGATTGACTTGACTTCCATTTACTCGTAACCTCTTCACCTGATTCACTATCCTCATACAATTTAACATCAATGTTTATATAGTTATTCTCAGCTCCCTCACACTTTTCATCATGTTTAGACAGATTCTTTCAAAATGCGAATGGATCACGAGTAAATTGATTGACACATACTAGGTTCTTAAATGAATTTGAGTCCGACGAAATGTTCAGATTACTGTGATCAGGGGCATCTGAATCTAGCACTAACATAGGCTGATCATCCAGACTCCTGTCTTTAGATGATGTGTTATGTGCAGAAGAGGAATAACTAGACAACATTTGTTTTAAGATGCTTGAAATGTATCTAAATAACTTCACAGAATGGATCTAGATAAACAATTAGTGCAAATAGAATATAAGTAAGCAGATAATTCTATAAATTAAATAATACAACAACAAGAGCATCACATTTCATTCGAACAAGACATATATATATATATATATAAATAAAGCAAACAAGTTCAAAATGAAATACATAAAAAGTAAACACCTCCCTAACAGCAAAAACCTAGGCCTATGGGATCTAAACATAGAACACAAAAAAATCCTAATCCCTAGCCTAACTAGTCGATGGGCCATTGGAGTCATCTTCTGTCTCCTAGTAATCTCTTCCATCACCATCTGACTCATCCTCAGTTCTCTCCTCAGAACTCTCATACGCATCAGCATCGTGGCCTCCTGGCGTCCTGGCTAATAGCTCAGCTAATGATCTATCAATGTTAGAGACAGATTGGTCAATTAGGTTGACCGTAGCTGACAATTTCATGTACCTGCTCCTCAGAGCTCTGTGTCGGTCGTCCTCTATCTCTACTCGCCTCTAAAACTAAATCTGAAGGTCCTCCTGCCCTTTAAGCATGCGCTCCATCATGTGCATCAGACCATCCATAGTTGGGGCCTTGCCGCCTCCATGTATCTGAGATGGGCCAGCCTGTGATGTACCGGCTGATGGTGGTGGCAAATCAGTAGCAAGAGTATCAAAAGCATCCTCCTCCTTAACTTCCTCCCCTATCAAGTCTTGTGCATTCACACATCTACGCCTCTTTTGCGCTCTAGATCTCGTGACAGAAGCAAGGCCATTCGGGCCTCTAGGAAATATCATCTCATCATCCGCCGCCCTCCTAATACCTCTATATGTGCAAAGGCGGGTAATGAGAACTCTGCTAGAAATAAACTTCCTAACATCCTCCATTCCAGCTGCAATAGCCTTAATCCAACACTGACATAAATCTATGTGCTTGCTACTAACTATTGCGTAAAAGATACGAGCAATCCATAAATAAATCTTCGCCTTTTGGCTCCTAAAAAAAAATACAACCAACCAAGACCAAATGAAAATCTAAAAATTGTGGTGCTAACCGTTCTCGAAGAAGATGACCAGAGTCGTTTCACTCTGTAGGTATACCACAAAGACTAGAAGTGACCTCTGTGGGCGTAGGCATACCCGGAGCACCTAATAAGTATGGGCACTCAAAGTTGGGCACTAGTACGACACCCGTAACCTTAGAAACAAACTCGGGGTGTAAGATCAATACGGATCCCTCGAACAAATGCAGCGTAGCGATGGGGACCCTTTCATATCAGACTAGCCATAAACTCGCGACATAGAGTAGTGTTGGCCTCACAAGTGACCCTCAGTGTAGCGTACCAACCATGGTGCATAAGAATAATGCGATAAAGAAGTGGGTCATCCCGCGTAGGTCTTTCCTCTAAAAGACGCTCAATCGAGACCCCTCGAGTATGAAATACAGAGTCGTACCAACGACGGTCTGCAGTGGATCTAAAACCTCCCTCGACTCAACCTGGGATCGCAAGTGTAACCTAAGTTGGTTTGGACAGTTGTGCGCAAGGCGAATTTGCAAATATCACGGGATATGAAAGCTTGGTTGTGTAAGAGTGGAGGAAATGAAAATGGAAGAAAAGAAAATGGAAGAAGAAAGGAGAAAGGAAGAAGAAATAAGAAGAAAAGAAAGAACAGGGGGGTTCTCGGCCGGAGAGAAAGAAAGAAAAGAATTTTTTTTATTTGTTTTTTAAAATTGGCTGCCAGGATCGATCCTCATGTCGGGATTGATCCCCGCATTTTCTTTTAAATTTTTTTTTAAAAAACATAAACTCTCCCCAATGGTCACTTAAAATATGATCAAGTAACTTTTTAAAAGATAGAAAAAATTTTAAATGCCTTACTTGATATTCTTGAAATTTAGCATATTTGTGACTGAGTGATGCTCCAAAAAGCCAAAAATGAAAAAAATTCCTTGAATTCGTGATAATGCTATGAACAATTAAATGCGCAGAATTTAATGGTTTCTCCCTCCCCTAACTCAGAATGACACAATCCCTATGTTGCAAAATAATTTACAAAGCGTTAACCAAGATGGTTTATACGCGATGTAAATTCGAAAAATAAGCGTTTCGAATTGGGATTTGAGATCACCAACCAAGAATGATAGCAAAATGCACGAAATAATGAAAATGAATATACAAAGGCTATAAACAAAAAATATACAAATTATACAAAGTGCGGGAAATCTTCTCGATCATTTAGTAACATCATAGTTGGGTTCCCCCAATTCAATGCTCTCATCACTGTCATTAAGCTTTTCCAAAAATGGCTTCAATTGATGTCGATTGACTTTAAACGTACTGCCATCTTTTGGATTCTCTAATTCCACTGTTCCATAAGGAAAGACTATACGAATTTTGAAAGAACTAGTCCATCTTGACCGAAGTTTACCAGGAAATAAATGGAGCCTTGAATCATAAAGTAAAACTTTTTGCCCAGGCTTAAAATTCTTCCTTAGGACTTTCTGATTATGAAAATGCTTTTTATTTCCTTTAAAAATTCTAGAATTATCGTACGCATTATGGCGTAATTCTTCAAGTTCATTCAGCTGCAAGCTTCTCTCTTTACCACTCTCCTGAAGATCGAAGTTTATGGCTTTGATAGCCCAGAATGCCTTATGTTCAATCTCTAGAGGGAGATGACATGCCTTACCATAAACTAAGCAATAAGGAGACATATTCAAACTCGTCTTATAGGCATTCTGATAAGCCCATAAAGCATCTGTCAAATGAATAGACCAATCTCTCCAATTAACATTGACAGTTTTCTCGAGGATTCTCTTGATCTCTCTATTGACTAGTTCAACTTGCCTGTTTATTTGTGGGTGATACGCCAAGTAGACACGGTGATTCACTCCGTAACACCGCATCAATTTCTCGAACAGTTTATTACAGAAGTGACTGTCTTGATCACTTATTATCACTTTTGGCGTGCCAAACCTAGAAAAGATAGTCTGCTTAAGGAATGTAACGATCGTAAAATGATCATTATTTCTAGTGGAAATGGCTTCGACCCATTTAGACATGTATTCGACAGCGACAAGAATGTATTGGTGCCCAGACGAAGGAGGAAATGGCCCCATAAAATCTATACCCTAACATTCAAAAATTTTAACTAACATGATATTAGTTAGAGGCACCATGTTCCTTCTTGAATTGGCACCCAGCATTTGACAACGAGTGCACATTCTGCAGCGGTTCTTTACATCCTTGAAAAGAGTAGGCCAGTAAAAACCATATGGTAGAATTTTGTCAGCCGTTTTGCGGAAAGAAAAATGGCCCCCGCATGCTGCTTCATGACAAGCATACATAATGGATTTAGCTTCCTCTGCTGGGACACATCTTCGAAATATTTGATCAGAACAATACTTATTCAAGTACGGATCATGAAAATAAAAATTCTTTACCAAGGTAAAGAATTGAATTCGTTCTTGATGAGGCCAATCAGGAACTTTTCCTGTGGTAAGATAATTCATGATATCTGCATACCATGGCAAACTACGAATAGCCATCAGTTGTTCGTCTGGAAATTTTTCTTGAATAGGTAAATCGGCCGTGTCTCGAACTTCGTTAATGAGCTTAGATAAATGATCAACTATCATATTTTTTATTTTTTTATTATCTTTGATAATCAAGTCAAATTCTTGGAGTAGTAGGATCCACCTAATTAATCTTGCTTTTGCATCTTTCTTCGTAAGAAGATACTTAATTATTGAGTAATCAGTAAAGAAAATAATCGATGACCCAATAAGGTAAGATCGAAACTTATCTAAAGTAAAAACAATTGCTAGCAACTCTTTTTCAGTCGTTGAATAATGCAACTAAGCATCCTTTAAAGTTCAACTAGCATATTAGATGACATGAGGCTTCTTGTCCTTCCTTTGACCTAAGACAGCTCCAATGACATAATCACTAGCGTCACACATAAGCTCGAATGGTAAGCTCCAATCAGGTGGTTGCACAATGAGTGCAGTTGTGAGCATTTCTTTGATAAATCTCCTATAAAAACTAGCATGGCATAGAAATGATCTAACCTCTTTGATAGTTTTGGGGATTGGCAATGAGGTTAATTTTAGCCTTATCCACTTGGATTCCTTCAGCTGAGACAGTATGACCTAAAACAATACCTTGGATAACCATGAAATGGCATTTTTTTTCAATTCAGAATAAGATTATTGTCTTTGCAATGAACCAAGACTTTCTCTAGGTTCTGGAGACAATCTTCAAAAGAATCACCAAAGAGAGAAAAATCGTCTATGAAAACTTCGAAAAACTTTTCAACTATGTCACTAAAGATACTCATCATACTCCTTTAAAAAGTTGCTGGTGCATTGCATAAGCCAAAGGGCATTCTCTTGTAAGCAAAAGTACCAAAAGGACAAGTGAAAATAGTTTTCTTCTGATCTTCGGGAGCGATCTCGATTTGATTGTAACCACTGTAGCCATCTAGAAAACAATAGAAAGAATGACTAGCCACTCTCTCCAAAGTCTGATCAAGAAATGGGAGTGAAAAATGATATTTCCTAGTTTCAGAGTTAAGCTTGCGATAATCACTACGCATGCGCCATCTAGTGGTAACACGTGTAGGAACTAGCTCACCTTCAGTATTAGGAACAACAGTTATGCTAGACTTCTTAGGCATAACCTGAGTAGGACTTACCCATTTGCTATCAGAGATAGGGGAAATGATACCAACATCTAAGAGCTTAAGAACTTCCTTGCGAACTACTTCTTTCATGTTGGGGTTTAACTTCCTCTACATACGAGAGGGGTTAGCATTTTCTTCAAGGTATGTCTTATGAGTACATATATCGGGACTTATACCTTTCAGATCAGCTATTGTCCATCCTAAAGCATCTTTGTGTAACTTAAGAACTTTTAAAGGCTCAGACTCTTTAGTGGAATTTAACTTGCTTGAAACTATGACATGATAAGTTTCAAATTCTCCTAAAAAGGCGTACTTTAGCTCTTGGGGTAGGAGCTTAAGTTTCAATTTTGGAGCTTCGAACGCAGATGGTATAACTAAAGAATTACTCGAGGGGAGTTCTTCAAAACATTCAGTCCACATAACCTGCTATGTCTCGAATTTTTTAGCATTTTCGCTGGAATTGAGATCAGAAATTGCTTTACTTATCTCTTTCTTGATAGGAGAATAAGTTTCAAAATTAAAAAAAGAATGAGTCAAGGTTAACTCAAGTGGATCCCTATACTGCAATACATTAAAGTATTCCTCGACAACAGTATTCAAATAAGTGACTTCTCAGATATCTTCTTCTTCTTCAATATTTGGCTGTCTAGGAATTAAAAAAATATTGACATCAAGAGTCGTGTTTCCGAACGAAAGCTTCATATCACCATTTTTAACACTGATAATAGCATTGATAGTAGCAATGAAAGGTCTTCCTAGAATGATGGGAATCTGGGTACCAATGTTAGCCATTGGTTGACTATCTAAAACAACAAAGTCAACTGGATAGATAAAGTTATCAACCTTAACCAAAATATCTTCAGCTACTCCTCGTGGGACTTTCACGGAACAATTAGCCAGTTGCAAGGTAATTCTCGTGGGTTTCAACTCACCCAAACTTAACTACTTTGATAAACAGAATACGAGAGTAAGTTCACACTAAAACCAAGATCTAGGAGAGCATGTTCAATCTTTTGATAACCAATGTAACAATAAATGGTAGGACAACCAGGATCCTTGTGCTTGGCTAGCAAATTACGTTGAATGATTGAGCTCACCTGATTAGCTAAAAATGTTTTCTTCTGAACAAAGACTCTTCTCTTTATAGTGCACAAGTCTTTATGAAACTTAGCATAAGAAGGAACTTGCTTGATCGCATCCAAAAGAGGAATGTTGATCTTCACTTGCATAAAAAGATCAAGAATCTCAGAATTACTGTTATCCTTAGCCGGGTTCTGCAACCTTTGAGAAAAGGAACAAGAATATGAGGAATTAAAGTTTCATCTTTTTCAATAACATCATTCACATTCTCGGCTTCTGCCTTGGCTTCCTTAGCTATCTCAGCTTCTCTCAAAGCTTCAGTATAAATGTATTGCTCGGTTTTAACTTCTTTATCTTCTACATCCATCCTTCTTATTTGAACATATTCAGGTGGAGGTGGCTCTATTTGATTGTCAACAACTTTACCAATCATCAAAGTAATGATAGCTTTGATTTGATATTGATATTGCTTAGTGCTCGAAGAAGAAGTGTTATCAGTGGCTTTGGGATTGAGCTAAAGTTGGGCTGGGAAAACTGTCTTTCCCTTCGAATCATTCTGACAAGCAATCTTCTCCATAGAAACTTTCATCTGATTCATTGTCTGCAACATCTGCTGAAACATGCCTTGCAAATTCTCCTCAGGGATTTTCCTATGCGATGGAATATAAGAACTAGGATTCGAGCCTTGAGGTTGTTGATACTGTTGGGGTTGAGATTGAAAATTAACTAGAGGTTGGGATTGCTGGTAGAGTGGTTGAAGTGGTGGTAGTTGAAAATTAAACTGGGACTGCTGAAATGGTTGAGAAAATTTCATGGGGTTCCCTTCATGGTTGTTACCATACCAACTGAGGTTGGGGTGGTTCCTTCAAGATGGGTTATATTGCTCCCCATAAGAGTTGGATTTGTTAATTTCTATGACATCATTGACATATGTATTCAACACTTCTCTAAGAGT
Organism: Lonicera japonica; assembly: GCA_021464415.1. Taxonomy (NCBI): domain Eukaryota; kingdom Viridiplantae; phylum Streptophyta; class Magnoliopsida; order Dipsacales; family Caprifoliaceae; genus Lonicera; species Lonicera japonica. The sequence goes on from CM038463.1 coordinate 10,439,073, forward strand.
TGGGATGGCCGAATAATCACTAGTGAGCTGACCAAGTGTGTCGCAAATACTGCAAGCTTGCTCCACAAACTGCTTAAGAGTTGATTCTCCTTTCTTTGATTCCAAATATTCAAGTTTCTGGCAAAAAATAACTAGCTTAGCATTGATTTCATCATTATCCTTCAGTTGGTACACACCAGCTGATGTTACCTTTGCTCTAGCTGTACCTGCCTTAGTACTCGGTTCCCATTCCTGAGAAACTTCAGAAAGCCATTCAAGATATCCTTCAGCATCTGTAGGACTCTTTCCTAAGAATTTTCCATTGCACATTAATTCAACAAACTGACGAGTGGAGGGAACTAGACCATCGTAGAAGAAACTGATGATTCTTCACTTTTCATAACCATGATGAGGATAAGTATTAAGAAGATCTTTGAAGCGCTCTCAACACTGGAAGTAGGTTTCATCATCCTTTTAGGATAAGTTTTGAATCTCCTTCTTTGAGTTGGAAATAATATGTAAAGGAAAAAATTTCTAGGAGAAAGAGAGATAAACCCATGGTAAGTAGGTAGAAGTTGAATAATGCCATTGCGAAAATGGAAATTATTTGCATCATTTGGAAAATTAAAGCAAGAAGGAGTAGCATTTCTGCCACGAAGTAGGAGAGTTCATGCAAAGTAAAATTAGGATTTTGAACTGCTTGATTAACTCCATTATTAATTGCCCGTGCTGCTACAAATGCGGCTGCTTGTTCTGCTATGTCTTGATCGACCATCGGGCGTTCAGCTACCCATGGGATAGTACCATTTGAAGAATCAGAAGAAAAAGTAAGTGGAAGTGAATTGGTGGAACTAGAAGACTCAGATGATGGAGATGGTTCGTCGTCCGACTTATACTTTTCAGGAATGACACGGTACTCGTACATATGATTACTTGAAATGCGATTATTAAGACCATGAAGCCAAGGTTTCATATACTAGGTAGAGACCTAATATAGAGTCCTAGGATGGAAAAGAAAAAAAAAAGAAAGAAACTAGAAAGAAACAAATATAACCGTTAACATTCCCCGGCAATGGCGCAAGAAATGTGCTTGACTACGCTAAAAAAGTGCGAAGTATTACGCCCAAGTGCAAGAAATCAAATTATAGTATACTTGGGAAGTCCAAGGTCAAACCACAGGGAAGGTAAGGAACCTATTTCTTCTAATTATCTCTCTCGGGGACAAGAAGGGAAAAGAAAAGAAAAGACAATTGAAATGGGGAATAAGAAAGGAAAAATGAAACTAACTTAAGCCATTAACTAAATTGAACTAAAACTAAAGGCAAATTTAGTCCTAGGATGCAAAATTAAAGGGAATCCATAAGCGTAAGTTATCTACCTAAAAGGCTTCCTAAATGCACTAGGGGAGCATGCAATTGAACTAAAAATAAATAAATTAATTAAAACAGCGTACTAATTAAACAAAATAGAATATTAATTGAACTTAAACTAACAAGAAATAAATAGGGAGTACGAAACTAGTCCAATCGGGTAATCCAAATTTAAGTTTAAATATAATTTTTTATTAAAGTTCAGCTCTTAGACCTTTCAACCAATTAATTATATTTCTACTATAAGTATATCATAGTCCATGCATGATAAAGACTATATAGACTAGCTTCAAGCAATAGAATTCGATAGTGAAGCTTTTTGACTTTGAAAAAGTGTAATTGAAGACCTAGTATTGCTAGTGCGTGACAAAAACAATTCAAGTTGATTGAACTATCCAAGGATAAATACCATCCTCAAATCAGCCACGTTAGGGTTTTGGTGCAAAAATCTGTGAATTAACATTTTACGGTTATTAATCAAATGGAATTTATAAGCTAACTTATGGAAACATATTTCTCAGGTATGAAAATATATGAAAACACTCATGCATTCAGTGGGTGATCTATAACCAATGAAAAAATTATATTCAAACTTAAATTGGATTACATTCAAAGATTAAGTTTGCATCTTTCACTACGGACTCCTAGCTAATGATTTAGCTAGATATATCTAAATTAAATAAGAAAACAAGCATTAAAATTATGAAAAATATTAGGAACATACCTAAGATGATATCAAATTAAATTTGAAAACTTTTGGTTTTGGAATTACTTAATTCTGATTTAAAACGAATATTTTATGCTTAAAACGGTAAACAAACTCAAAACGGACATAAACTGAAGAATTTTGACTAAAACCTTAAAAATTATGAAAAATCATATTTCTTATGATGAACAATGAACCACATATGAATAGCATTACAAAACGATAAACTATTTGACTATAGAATGAAAAACAAGCATAAATTGGTGAAAAATTGAAAAACTGACAAAACGGGTCTATAAATCCTAGAACCAGCCCCTAAAACGTGGATTTGGGGTCAATTCCAGAATATATATATATAAACCCTAATAACTAATTTATGAATATCTAAGAAAACAAATAATTAAAAGCAATTAAATTGAAGAAATTAAAAAACTAGGGTTTACCGGGATGAAGAACAACAATTGTAATTGAAACTTGATTGAATGATGAATTAAATCTTGATTACACCAATGTTCCAGCCTTTAAATATGATAATTAAACTATTCTAATATTTTTTTTGAAGAAAGAAGAAAGAAAACTCTCAAAGTTCAATTAACAGACGAGCGCAAAAGCTCCCATAAAGCTACGGTGCTCTCAACTCTCTGTTATATTGTAATATGATTGCGGCCCTCTTCCAAAATATGAGATATATGGTCTTTTATATGTCCCAACGGTGTCTAGAGTCGTGGGTTGGATGATATTTGAAGAAACGGGTCAAAATGGGCCAAAAATAGCAAAACGGGCAAAAATTAGGTGTGGGGATCGATCATAGCGAGTGGGGATCGATCCTCGCGCATAAGTTTTTGGTAGTTTGTTCTTTTGCTCATAACATTTTTCTCCGAACTCCGATTGACTCACTATTTTTGCCTAAGCGTAGGTAATTTAATTCTCTTCAACTTCTATTTCTGGAGATTTCTTCAAATTCACATTGTAGAAAAACTTTGATCAGCTATAACCTCGGGCTTATTACGGCAGTTCTCGATTTTGCTAAAAAACTTTCAGAATTGATTCGGTTAAGATGCTTTCCTCTTGGGATCACTCTTGGATATTTGCATTCACTTCATTCATGCTTGGAGACTTGCATTTCTTTTCTTGCTAGTGCTTTGATAGTTTGCAGAGTTTTCCTCGTTTCGGGCCTTGGAATGGGTTTTGCTTCTATTTTAGACCTTCTTCTTGCACTTTTTCGCCTTCAGCCTTATATCTTGCATACAATTTCAGTTGCTTAATCACTTTAGACTTGTAAAATGGCTTAGAAACACAGAAATACAATGCAATTTCCGATTTTAGATGGTCACTAGAAGTTAATTGACCTTGTTTAAGGGTTTAAAAATGCAATTTTTAGGCTCAGTCATCTAGATGGTTTTAAACCGGGATTTTTCCAGTCCTTTTGGGATGAAGTAGGTACGACAGTCACTGATTTATGTTTAAATTCTCTTAATATCTGTGTTATTCCTGAAGGCCTTAATGAGATTAGTATATTCTTGATCCCTAAAATGAATAAACCCGATAAAATCACTGATCTTAGACCCATTTCATTGTGTAACGTGGTGGTTAAAATAATGACAAAAATGTTAGCCAACAGGTTGGAAGGGGTTCTCAATTCGATCATTTCGGAGTCTTAAATCGCTTTTATCCTCGGGCGTCTTATTACGGACAACGTGATGATAGCATTTGAGTTGGGCCACTATTTTGAGACGTCGAACACAAGGGAAAGTGGGTTTGGCTTCGTTGAAAATCGATATGTCTAAAGTTTATGATAGGGTGGAATGGAAGTTTTTTAAAGATATGCTTCGAAGGTTGGGTTTTGCAGATGGCTGAGTTAAGCTGGTCATGATGTTTGTCTCTTCGGTCAAGTACACAATTCGACAAACTAGTTATGAAATTGGGCCAATTATCTCCTCTAGAGGTCTTCGCCAAGGAGACCCCATTTCTCCTTACCTATGCTTAGTATGTGCAGAGGGCTTGTCAGCTATTTTGCAGGATAAATGTCGTAGAGGCCTAATATGTGAGTGCAGTGTAGCACGCTCGGCTCCTCCGATTTCTCACTTATTTTTTTTAGACGATAATTTGCTATTTTTTCAGGCTACTACGGAGGAATGTATGTTGGTGAAAGGGTGTTTGGATCTTTTTGAGAAAGCGTCGGGCCAAATGGTAAATTTTTCCAAGTCCTCAATCTTATTTAGCTCGAATACGGCTGATGATGTTCAAATAGCTATTTGTTCTTTTTTGGGGGTGCAGTTATGTGATAATCATGGGAATTATTTGGGTGCCCCATCTTTAATTGGTCGCAAAATATTAAAGGTGTTTGCCTACATCAAAGAAAAGACATGTAAGCGTATGTCAGGGTGGCGTAATAAGAATTTTTTTAGAGCCGGTAAAGAAGTCCTCCTTAAGTCGGTTGTTCAAGCAATTCCCATCTTGTATTTATGTTGGAGAAGCTTGTTCGCTTGTAATGGTTTAATTTATTTTGATGGAGACATAAATACAAGATCATTTGATATTGCGTATAGATTGAACAAAAAACTTTTGCTAAAAGCCTATAAGAATAAAGGGATTTCACCTTTGTGGATCATGTAGACGATCCATATGAGGAGATTAGGGTTTGAAAGCATTAGATTGCGTTTTGGTCAGATTTTTTAATTCTCACCGGGTTGCGAAAATCGATTGTTTTCGCCACCGAAACGACTTCTGATCGTAAGTAATCATATATATGTCTATTAATTATTTCAAGATTAAGAGTATAAGTAATCATAATAACCATGGGATTTTAAATTGTTTTATATAGTCAGTATAAAAATAATTAACCCAAACTGGTCTTATTCAATACACACAAAGTGTACTAGCACAACGAGTTAAAACTATATTGTTTCCTGTAATTAAGATAAACTACTAAAACTTGTGCTACAGTCCTATCGATAGATGTCCAATTCTATATAAGACTGTGAACTATTAAACTTATATTCTACAAGAACCGATGATATGATCTTATGTGTGTAAGCTATACTTTACACACCAAATCATCTACTATATGGAATAAAAGATACACATGCACAATATTTAAATAAATAATATAATGCAACCATTGCCTATAAAGATTCTCATTAAAATAGCAAAATCAAGTTTATAACATATCCAAACCAACAAGAAAATTATGGCTTTTAGTATATCACTCTAACAATCTCCCATTTAGACTCAAAGCCATGCAGCTATGCATCTCACTCTTATTCCCTCAACGTGAACATGTGTTTTCCCTTCTTATGAATCCTCGGCTCTTTCGAGTTCGTAACCGTTTCACTATTATCAAAATAAAGTGAAATAGCTTATAACACTGAAGGTGCCACATCTAGATTCATATGGAAGTTCTTGAGCCAAACCGCCTCCTTAGCTGCTTTTAAAGCAGCCACATAATCAGCTTTTATGGTGGAGTCAGCAATGCATGACTGCTTGATACTCCTCCAACCAATTACTCCACCTCTTAGAGTAAATACATAACCTGAAGTTGACTTTCTGAAATTCTAACTTCTGACTAAAAATCCTTGTCTGTGTATCCAACAGGTATTAGACTATTTGCCTGGTAAACCAACATAAAATCTTGAGTCATTTTAAGTTACTTAAGTATATGTTTTATCGCAGTCCAGTGTTCGTTTCCTAGATTAGACTGATATCTGCTAATCATATCAACAGTAAAGCAAATGTCTGATCTAATACACAATATAGCATACATGAGGCTTCCCACTGCCGAAGCATAAGGAACTCCCATCATCCTCTCTATCTCATCATGTGTCTTATGACATTGATCTTGGATAGAGTGATTCCATACCTAAAAAGGGAGAAACCTTTTCTTGGAATCTTGTATACTAACTGTGGCAAGAATTGTATCGACGTAAGTACTTTGGATAAGTCCAACATCCTATTTTTCCAATCTCGCATAAACTTAATATCAAGGACGTGACTGGTTTCTCCTAAGCCCTTCATATCGAACTGACTTGTTAACCATACCCTTATTGAAGATAATATTCACATATCGCTTCCAATAAGTAAGATATTATCCGTATACAATACCTAGAATACCATCGCGCTTCGGCTACGCCTTTTGTACACACAAGACTCATCCAAACATTGATCAAAACTAAAAGATTTAATTGCATGGTCAAAAAAGATGTTCCAAGATCTAGACACTTGCTTAAGCCCATAAATGGGCTTCTTGAGTTTGTACAACATTTACTCTTGGCCCTTTGCTATGAATCCTTCTGGTTGCATCATATAGATGCTTTTATCAAGACTTCTATTAAGGAAACATGTCTTGACATTCATTTGCCAAATCTCGTAATCAAGATGAACCGCAATGGATAAGAGAATCCGAATAAACTTTGGCATGGCTACCGGCGAAATGGTTTCCTCATAATCGATCCCCTTCTTTCTGAATGAACCCTTTTAACAACAAGCCTTGCCTTAAGCCCGTCTGATCCTCTCTGTCTCTTATATACCCACTTACATCCGATCGATTTTATCCATTCGAGTGGTTTTACAAGATCCCAGACTTTGTTAGAGTACATGGACTCCATTTCAGATTTTATAACCTTTTGCCATTTTTCTGTATCTTTATCTTGAAGTACTTCATTGTAGTTAAAAATGGTTCGTTTCTTATTCATCAGGGACTTTGTCATAAGACTCACCTAAGAACATAAAACGACCAGGTTGACGAACAACCCTCCCATTACGACGAGGCACTACTTGTGTTTGTGTACATTGTGCAAATATTGAACTTACTAACTCACTATCCACACTTTGTGTTGGTTCAAGAACCTACGTATTAGTGATTTGCTCAAGATGTGCACAAGTATCGGTAACCCTCCCACTAAGACGAGGTAATGGAATGTCGATATCTATTTAATGTGGTATTTCCTCTTGTACTAAAGGTATAGATGAATTGTGCCCTGTTTTTCTCTCCTCTCATTTCCAATATAATAACACTACTCCTGGGCATATGGTCCATGATATAATCGTCTTCTTAGAATCTAGCATTAATAATAATAACCTTACATTCTTGAGGATTATAAAATAAACCACCCTTGGTTCCCTTTGGATACGCAACAAAGAAATACACTTATATTCTTGATTCCAACTAATCCACATTACCTTTCAGCACGTGTGCTGGACTACCTCATACCCGAATATGCCGCAAACTGGGCTTACGTCCGGTCTACAATTCTATGGGTGTAGTAGGTACTGACTTTGATGGTACCAAGTTCAGAATATATCCAGCTACTTCTAAAGTATATCCCCAAAAAGAAATAAGGTAGGTCTGAATAACTCATCATAGATCTTACCATTTCTATAAGAGTCTTATTCCTTCTTTCTGCTACACCATCATGCTGTGGCATCTCTGGTGCAGACAATTGGGATGCAATCCTATTCTCTAATAAGTATTCCTTGAACTCTCCCAAGAGGTATTCACCACCACGATCTGATCGTAGTGACTTGATACATTTTTCTAAACGCTTCTCCGTTTCTGTCTTGAATTCTTTGAATTTTTCAAAGACCTCAGGCTTACGTCGCATTAAGGAAATGTATATATACTTTAAATAATCATCTACAAATATGATGAAATACTCAAAGCCTCCTCTAGGATGGACATTCATGAGACCATACAAATCAGAGTGAACCAATTTTAACTATACTTTAGCGCTATAGCCTTTTGCCGAGAATGATCTTTTAGTCATTTTACATTCTAAACAAGATTCACAAAGTGGAAGTGCCTCCACTTTCAATGAACCTAAAGGTCCATTTTCGACAAGTTTTTGAATTCTTTTTAGATTAATATAACCAAGGCGTAAGTGCCAAAAATACATTTGGTTCATTTTGAAGGCTCCTTTCTTTTAATTGGTTAACTATTAATGCTATTCAATTCACTCAATTGTAGTACTCACAAGTCAGAATTAATAATGTAAAGATCAATCACTAATGTACCAGAACAAATAAACTATTTATTTTTTCTAACAATAACTGATTTATCATTAAAATAAACAAAATATTTGTCCTCAACCAATCTAGAAATAGAAATCAAATTCCTTATAATGGAAGATACATATAGACATTCCTTAATCATTAATATCCTACTCTGACTAGACTAAAGATAAATATCTTCTACTGCAACTGTTGCCACATTCGTAGCTGCCCATATGTAAATTTTCTTTATTTTTAAGTTGTCTGATTTCCTGGAACCCCTGTAAAATATTGCAGACATGATTAGTGGCTCCCGAATCTACACACCAGGTACTGGTAGATCGGACCACTAAACAAGATACAACAACAAATAAATGAAATTTACATATATTGTTATAACGGTTTAGAAAACTGGGATAATCTTTCTTCAAATGCACTTTCTACTGACAGTGAAAACACTGGCCCATAGGCTTTTTCACTCCTCCTAGAGATTTAGTGACTGCTGCACGCACTGCTCCTTGTGGGACTGCAGCTTATGCATTCTTCTTCTTTATTTCTTGCTTTTAGGCATAGAAGTTGAAGCTTTCTCAGCCACTAGGGTACTAGCCAGTTTACCAAGGAGTTCCTCAACTGCTTGGAATTCTTTAAGAAGTTCCAACAATGAATAAAGCTTATTCATATTGTAATTATGTCGAAATCCCTTAAATAAATCCAGCAGCAACTGGAGAACGACATCGACCGGAGTTTCCCCATCGATTTTAACCCCCAAAATCTCTTTGTTTATTCAGAAGACCGATCATCTTCAAAACAAAATCCTTAACTCGGGCTCCTTCAGCAATTGTCGTGTTCATGAGACCTTTCATTGAAACCTGCCTTGCGACGTGATCCTGATCCCCAAAAATATATTTGAGGTTCAGCATTATGTCATAGACGGTAGTAAAAAACTAATGCTAATGTTGTAGTACATTTGACAAAAATGCTAGAATGTAAAACCACGTCATCTCATTAGCCTTTTTCGACCTCCGGCAAGCCTGAGTTTCCTCATCGATTGCCCCCTTACCAGGTTCTGCTAAACAAGACTCAGTGAGTGCAAACTTGAGAATCACATACAAATTATCTGGACTATAATAACTTTAAACACATATTTTAAATATGGTACCCTCTACCATTTCAAAAAGCGTTCACCAACAGCCTAAGACTTTGAACAATATGCCCCGTTAGTGAGTTCGTCTATTATTCATTATTTTTTAGACAGATGTAAACCTATTAAATTTTACTATCTAGACAATCCTTTATCGTCAAGCAATACATACTATCTTAGACAATTTTTTATTGTCAAGTAAAATTTAAATAGCCGACTTCCTTTGGTCCTAGAAATAATAGTAAAGACTCAGTTAGAGAGCATATTATTATTTATATCTAAGTGTATACCATCATTTAATTTAGTCCAATGATTCAACAATTTATTCTTTTCGATATAGAGATGAGCACTAAAACCCACACGAAAAATAAATCACATCATTTAAAATTATCAGTCAGTGAAATTTGTATAATGATTCCGCAATCTATTCTTTCTGATATAGAGGTGCGCACTATAACACACACGAAGAATAAATTACACCATCTACAAACCAATGATGGAGACCGTGGGATTTTTATGTGAAACAAATCCCTCACCCAGTTAGTATTTAAAAAATATTATTTTCTGAGGGTTAAGAAAATTTTATATTAAATTCTAGTCAATTAAAATACAAGGGTATGAAATATAAAAGACATGTGCAATAAAATTATTTTACTGCTTTTTTTTAAAAAAAAACTTATATTTTTCAATGACACAAAATTTATATTTATATACCCTTTTTTAATTTGACAAGAACTAAACATAAAATAAAAGGTGATCTAGGTATGGTAATGTATTTATGTTGTCCAAAATTATCAGAAAATCTAGTAATTAAACACATATATCCAACACACAATCACATAAAGTGTCAAACCATTCAATAATAAGAACAATTAAATCTCTGCTATTATGGTCCAAGCTTCATCATCCCTAGTCCGTTGAAAACCTGTAACGACCTATGTCGCCACTTCATTGACTATGTCGGGAATCAACCTTGGTGAAAACGCCTTTTTCAACGTTCTTCGTTAAAGAAACTGCAATCTTAGATACAAAAGTCCTATGCCTCCTGTGAGAACCTGCGTTCTCGACGCCCGGGGGTCCCCGTGGGCGGCGATTCCGTTTGTTGATTTGGAAATCAGGTTTTGAAAAGAATAAGAGTCGCCAGTTTGTTTTACTAAACAAACAAAAAAGGTTTGTGTAAAAGAGACGTATTTATGGAGTAAATATCCTCTTATACACAATATATGCGAAACCAGTTGATTCGAAGGTTCGGGGATTAAGTTACGAATCGGGAAGGTATTAGGCACCCAATTCGCCCTTTCGGTCTCTTGAGTAGGATATGCGTGTGTTATAATTCAGTTCTTGCATGCTATTTCCATTACTTTACAGCTTTCCGTACTTACCTTAGAAATCGGGATTTTGGGGTTGGGATGAAAACGATGTGTTTCCTAATTCACCCATGATTATGAAAGTAAGTGTGTGTGTGTGTGATTTGAAAAAGAGAGTTTGATAATAATAGATGTAATGAAAAAAGTGATTTTGTAAGGCATTGGGCTTTTCGGAAACTGATTCAATGTGGAATCTTATATTCGATATTATATGAGGCGAGTTGACCGGTCGTATACCAAAGTCTATTGATTAAACCGGTATAGATGGCACAAATGCTCTCATAATCGAGTATTTATCACATATACACCGCAATCTATGAGTTAGATTGGATATGTAGCGATTATCGATTCCTTCGTATAACGATACCGCTAATCCGGACTTTTGAAAAAGTAAAAAAAGTAATAATACTATTTTAGAATTGGATTAGGGTTTATTATACGCCTTTAGTTTTGAAAACAATTTGAAAAAAAAGGTTTTGAAAAGCTATTAAGTAATAAAAATTATGCAAACAAGAGTATGAATTATAAAACTGACGAATAAATAAAAGAAGAGAGAAAATTATACCTGAGCCTTCTTGGAAGGAGAGAATAAGGATCTCTTGGTGTGTACCACGAAATTCCCTTGATTGTTGATGAAAATAATGAATGGAGGGGGGGTCTATTTATAGTTGTCAAAATACTTGGAGAGCAAGAAAAAAGATTGCAACTAGGACTCTTGGAAATTATCGCGAAGCTTTCCCACCGTTGGATCATCCTGATTTTTGGATATGTGTTGTAAATAGGAATATTCTAGATCGTGTAAAAATTTCAGGTCGATCGGATTTCGGGAAGGTTCCCTTTCGTTCTGATTGGTACGAAGAGTTTGTGTCCGCGTAGGAAAGGTACTTGTTGTAGACAAGGTCCCTTGTTTGCACGAGAAGTCAGGTTCTATCCGTTGGATCAGGCTGAATTTTGGATATGTATTGCCAATATATGTCTTTTACACCCTGTAAAAATTTGAGGACGATCGGAGTTCGGTAAGGACTCGGTCTCCTTGGCTTGGTACAAAGAGTTTGTTTCCGCGTAGGAAACGTACTTGCGTACAACTATCTCGAGAATTAAACTTCCAACCGTTGGATCATTCTGAATTTTTGACATGTTTTCCCTCCAAATTTTTTCTAGCGCTTGTCCAAATTTGAGGTCGATCAGATTTCGGGAAGGCCACTATTTATTTTAATTTGCTACGAAGGACATTTCGACTAGAATTGCACGGTAGACAAATTGATTCTTGAGGATCCCATGTCCAACAAAGCTGAATTTTTAATATGCTCTTCCCCACAATAAGGCCTATCCATTTACCAAACTTCAAACCATTTTAACTTCGATAACACCTCCATTTGACCACCCGAAATAAACTCGCGATTTTCTGAATTTTCGGAGATCCGACCGTCGGATTTAGCTGATTTTCGAGTATGTTACTCCTTTTGATAATTTCCAACAACTCTCAAAGTTTGAGGATGATCCAAAGTATGTGACTCTCCTTTCACAAATTTCCCGGAGTTTTGACTGTTTTCAATTCCGGCAATTTTCGATAATTCTGTAGCTCCTCATCCGGGGTCCTTTTGGCTTTCTTCTTTGACCTGTATCACATGTACATAGATTTTGTGCATCCAACAATTCTCGTGCATGCGTGCATGTTTATTTCTTTGAAAATTTGGATTCTTGCGGGGGTCGCAAAATGAGGTGTTCACACCTCCATTTAAGGAGTTCACACATAAACTATTATATCTAAAATGTAAATAAAATTACATAGATCCTATGCCTCCTTTTAAGGAGTTCACAAATCTGATCTAAATTTAATTTACAGCCATGAATAAAACTCAAATCATCATGCACATTAAAATTAACCACGAATAAAAACATCATGGTATCCAATCACATAAAACATAATTATGTGACCATAATAACGGGACAAGAATACTGTAAAACAAGGGTTAGCGAGTTCAACGTTCTATCCAACAATAACATGCATGAATAGATTTAACTGGACAACAAGGCTAGTTCAATCCGTATGCAGTATCAAAGAAAATCAATCCCTCTGATACCAATTGATGGAGACATAAATACAGGATCGTTTGATATTGCGTATAGATTGAACAAAATTTTTTGCTAAAACCCTATAAGAATAAAGGAATTTCACCTTTGTGGATCATGTAGAGGATCCATATGAGGAGACTAGGGTTTGAAAGTATTAGATTGCGATTTGGTCAGATTTTTTAATTCTCGCTGGGCTGCGAAAATTGATTGTTTTCGCCACCGAAATGACTTCTGATCGTCTTGATTTTTCGCGTAATAATTATAAGCGTTTTGAACGACATAACCAAAAATCAGTCCGATCCAACGGTGCGATCAAAAGTTACGATTAATTTACGACTGGAGTGCCGAAAACCTAAAGATCTTTTATCATATTCCTTCCACCATCAAATCTTGTACTTAGTGTGGGCTACAGTATCACAAAGATTTTTTTCTCTCTTAATAGAACAAACCCTAACTCATGAGAATTATTATTATGATGAGAAGAGATAAGGCCGGCGTATATATTAGGTTACGATAGGGACCTTAAGGAGAAATAAGTTTGGGCTTCCTATGGAAAGTTGTAATCCTAATTCCACTACGAATTAGTTCCTTTCATAAATTATAATTCTCACTACTAAAGAATTATAATTACACTCCCGTCCTTATCTCAAATTTTAATTTCGAGTTCCTTGTTATTAAATACTTATTATTCTCCACACGTTAATATTATAGATAACCGTCATTTAAATTAAATTACTGACAATTATATTTAAATGATTTCTTAATCCTTGAGCCTACCACTTAACTTATTTGATATGTCGGATTAACATAATCCACCTGCAGGGTTTGACATGATCAAAACTTATAAGCTTCTTAAGAGGCTATCATCAATCCTTATACCAAGTCGTGAATTTCGTCAATAATTAATATTCATCATACATATAGTGTCGTTATCCAACTCACGAAGATTATTGATCCATAAATGAATCTCACTATTAATGAGTCAAAACAACAAACACTACATATATATGTCTATTAATTATTTCAAGATTAAGAGCATAAGTAATCATAATAACCATGGGATTTTAAATTATTTTATATAGTCAGTATAAAAACAATTAACCCAAACTAGTCTTATTCAATATACACAAAGTGTACTAGCACAACGAGTTAAAACTATACCGTTTTCTGTAGTTAAGATAAACTACTAAAACTTGTGCTACAATCCTATTGATAGGTGTCCAATTCCATCTAAGACTGTGAACCATTAAACTTATATTCCATAAGAACCGATGAAATGATCTTCTGTGTGTAAGCTATACTCTACACACTAAATCATCTACTATATGGAATAAAAGACACACACAATATTTAAATAAATAATATAATGCAACCATTGCCCATAAAGATTCTCATTAAAATAGCAAAACCAAGTTTATAACATATCCAAACCAACAAGAGAATTATGGTTTTTAGTATATCACTCTAACAAATTTGGGGGCTCGGAGGCATATTGGGAATGTATTAATACCCGTATCGTTGGAATGCCTTGGTTAATTGATGCTTATAACCCTTGTATTGAAACTGATTTGGGAGAAGAAGTGGCTAACGTTACGATTGATGGCTTGTTCAACCGGGTTGTCTAGAGTGGGATATGGAGTTGATTAGCGACATGTTTAGTAGTAGGGATAGAGAGGCAATTTTTTCAATCCCTTTGCCTCGTGAATCTAGGCCAGATTTGTGGTATTAGGCGTGGCACTCGAAGGGTTTTTATACCGTTAAATCAGTGTATAACGCTTTGTATGTTGTGGACCAGCAGGTTATTAATCCCACAGTAACTGATTTTAATTTTATTTGGGCGCTGGAAATTCCATTGAAAATGCGTAATTTTATTTGGCGAACTATTAGAGGATGTCTTCATACTAAGGAGGCATTGTTGTTGAAGTAAGTTGAGGTTGGCCCAATCTACTCGCTTTATCACACTCAGGCGGAGACATATTTCCATGCTTTAGTTACGTGCCCGGTCGTGCAAATGGTTTAGGATAAAGCAGAGGTTGTGTTGGTGCGAGCCCCGGTAAATAATGTTATCGAATGGTGGAACAAAGTGAAGCGTAATGTGAATAAGTCGACAATATCGTATATTGCTGCCATTTGCTGGAGCATATGGAATAATTGGAATGCTTTTCTGTGGAATAATTCTTCAAAATATGTTGCATTAATCCTCTATGAAGCTGGAAATGCAGTAGCAGAATGGCAGTATGCTAATTCTAATGTTTTGGTGTCATCTGCTACGGTTTCTTCTCCGTCTGCTTTGTATTATGCTACCCCAGTTTTGAATGTTGCTCAACATTCGTCTCCAGCTGAGCTAAATAGCGCTGCAGATCAAGGAGTAGGCTAGCAGCTTCATAAATGGCACAAACCCCATGCTGGTTTTCTTAAATGCAACATGGAAGTTGATGTTTTTTCAGAGCAAAATAAGATTGGTTTTGGAGGTGTAATTCGGGACTCCAGTGGTATTTTATAGCTGCAATTCAGGGCTTTGTTCGTGGTAATTTTAGTCCTCTTATTGCCGAAGCTATTGGTTTACGTGAAATGCTTAGTTGGCTCAAAGAAAAGAATTTATCACGTATCTTAGTGGAGACAGATTCCTCCACTTTAGCACATGCTATTAATAATTCCGAGGTTATTTTTTCTATTGTCGGTGTTCTTATTGATGATTGTAAGGCCTTGATTAGATCCATCAATCAATGTCGAGTAGACTTTGTCTTTAGATCAGCGAACTGTGTCGCACATAGCATTGCTAGAGCGTCTTGTTCTACGTCTAGTTTTCGAAGGTGGGATGATGTTTGCCTGCATTTTATTATTGATGTATTAATCGATGATTTGATTTAATATATTTCCTCTTTGCTGTTTCAAAAAAATATATATATATGTGAACCAAGTATTTAGACCAAACATAGTAAATTATAATTAGTATATATATATATAGTATATAGTTGAATAATATTATAAAATACACTAATTTATTAAAGTAATTTTTATTGTTATAATCAAATAATAGTGATCTAAATATTTGTATAACTATCTACACACATATGAATGTATATGCAATATAAAATACCAATATATTACAACATAATCACAAATTATATTATTATACCTGACTCATTCTCTTAAATTAAGAGTTACTTTCAATATAATCTTAATTCAACAAATAAAAGTTAATGATTTACGCCATCAATTGCCCTCTATCCTTGACATTTAGCTTAGAAAAGCTGATTGGTGAGGATAAAAGCTCTTATACAGTTCTGAAAGGATTTCTGAGCTCTGTTTGATGAACAACACGTGTTAGGGGGCTCCTGGTGGAAGTTGGGTTCGGTGTCCACTTCGGATTTGGTGGATATCCTTAATATTAGGGCATCTAACCTGATTTGAGGACCTGCCTTTTGACCCCTAGCTTTTTGATTTGATCATTACTGTTGACCTAAGGTCTTAATCTTATTTTGATAATAACAATAAATTAGTCATGTGTAATTTAACATGTTTCTTGATATAAGTATACAGTTCATTTACTTGGAAAATTCAAGAAAAACATGACATGGATCAATCTTTCACTATTCGATCATTGGACAAGACAAGGAAGATCAAATATTTGAATGCAAATCATGAAGTACAAAGGATCAAAAGACTATATGAAAAGCTTCAAGGAAAAAGTTTCAAATGAAGATCAATCCGAAGAAACAAATCAAAGCATTCGAAGACTCGTTAATTCAGTAATTGAGTGAGTGCTTAAGATTTATGTAAAGTTACTTTATTGATCAAATCCCTATATCTCAAATGTATTCATGTATATTTTAAAGATTAATTCAAACAAGCTTGAAATTGAATTTATTTGAAAAACATCATTTTACAAAGACCGAGTTTCAAAATAAATTCATATTAAATTTAAATGATCATATTTTAAGTTCTAATAAAAATAGGTATCTTAGAAACATATCTTTGAGGTTCAAAAATCATTAGAATTTTATTTGGAACTAAATTGTTAAATTGCAAAAATATTTGTATTTTACATTTAAAATTCGCTCAATTTTCACACAGTTTTGATCTAACGGTAAGATGGAGGTCTTCCCGGACTCTGATCATTTTGAATTTTTTACAGTAGTTAGACAACATCTCTTGAAACTTTTGACTAAAATTTGAGCATGATACAACGGTCAAATTGGGAGAAATTAACAAAACAAATTTGAATATTTTGTCAAAACTAGCTCTTGGAAAATTTGAAAATGTATACCTTTGACCCAAAACCTTTCTTAATCACCCCCAATGACCATATGATTTTGAAAGCTATATATATGAGGTCCTAGACATGTTTTAACACATCTTGAATCATTCTAATACTCTATTATTCATATATTCAAATATACAAAGATTCAAGAACACATTTTGATCAATCTTACATCTTTTGAGCTATATATTTTTGATCAATCTTAATAACTCTAGTGTGAGCTTCATTTGTAATCTTTAAATACACTTGAGAGTTATTGTATTAGTGTGTATCACCATAAACAATTCATTTTTCATTTCAAAAGAGAGTTTGTCTCTTTGTAAAGCAAGAGAGCATATCTTGTGAGAAGTGTAGTGGGTATAGCTACATTGTGAGTGTTGTGTGCATAACAACATTTGTATTGAGGTTTGATCTTCACCCGAAGAAGATTGAATAGTGGAAGTTCTCGGGGAACTAACCGAGCGCGAACGTATGGTTGAAGAAACCGAACCGTGAGGACAAAAAGTCTCGAGCTTCAAAATTGGTTCAATCTTTCTAAACTCAAGCTCTCTTTTTATTGCTATATTAGTGCTTGTATTTTAAGATTGATTATTTTCTTCTCTTGAGATTGATTACTTGAAATTTATTATTTCCTGGATATTGTTGCTTAGCTAAGTTGTTTTGCTTAAATATTTTAAAAACGTTTTAATTCCGCATTAAATTTTTAAAACCCTATTCATCCCGCTCTAGGGTTGTTTTTCGACCAACAATTGGTATTAGAGGTTGTACTCTTGTTTTTATTTAACAATCTTAGAGTTTACGATCATGTCTATATATCAAGGAACCGGTTTTTCCGAAGGTCTCTCCACCCATAGACCACCTCTATTTGATGGTAAAAATTATAACTATTGGAAAAGTAGAATGAGTATATTTTTACAATCTAGTGATTTTGAACAATGGAGAGTTGTACTTGAAGGACCTTATGAAATTACCAAAAGAGATGATAGCGGAAAAACTATTCCTAAGAAAATGTCCAAGTATGATAAAAATGATATTAAGAAAATTCAATATAATGCTAAAGCCTTAAATGCTTTAAATTGAGCATTAAGCATGGATGAATATAACAAAATTTCTAGTTGCAAAACGGCCAAAGAAATTTGGGATAAACTTGAGGTTACCTACGAAGGAACCACTCAAGTTAAAGATGATAACATAAATATGCTTGTTCATGATTATGAATTATTTAAAATAGAGCCTAATGAATCTCTTGTTTCCATGTATAGTAGATTTTCTATTATTACTAATGATTTGGATCTTCTTGGAAAAGTTTATTCTAATGAAGATAAGATAAGAAAAATTCTTAGGATTATTCCAAATAAGTGGCGACCAAAAGTGACGGCGATTCAAGAAGCAAAAAATCTCAAAACACTCAACATGGACGAGCTTTTAGGATCTTTAAAAACTCATGAGAAGGAACTTCAAAGAGAAGAAGAAGCAGATACAAAATCAAAGAAAACTTTAGCTCTAAAAACTATCCAACATGAAGATAATGATGTATCAATGGATGGCGATAAAGACATGGCGCTTTTATCTAGAAAATTTATAAAATTTCTAGCTAAGAAGAAAAATTCTCAAGGAAAGGATAACAAATATCCATCATCCTCTAGAAGAAACAATGATCGATCAAATCAACAAAGAGGAGAAAATGAATAAATAAAAAAATGCTATCATTACCATGAACCCGGTCATATAAAGCCAAATTGTCCACTTAGAAAGAAGGAGAAAATGGACAAACAAGATAAAGTATTGAAACAAGTGAAGCATGCACTAAAAGGAACATGGAGTGATTCCGAAGAAGGATAATTGGATGTCGATTCTAGCGATGAAGAAACGGCCAACCTTTGTCTTATGACAAAAGAAGATGAGGTAAATTCTAATTATAGCTCATTTAGTGATAATTTTGATGATAATGAAAGTGTGCATAATGAATACGATGAATTATTTATCATGTTTGAAGAATTACATATTAAATTTGAAATTCTTTAAAAAAGATATGCAAGTCTCAAGAAAGAAAATTTCATTACTTTTGTCAAATGTGAAACTTTAGAAAAGGAAAATATTGATTTTAAAAAGGAAATCAACTATTTGAAAAAGGAAAAAGAAAAGGAGACTTCAAACTTACGTGCACTAGAAAATGAGGATTTGAAAGAAAAAGTAAAGGATTTAACTAATAGTCTAACCAAGTTCACAAATGGAAAAGATAACTTGGATAAACTATTGGGAGTACAAAGGTGTGTCTTTGATAAAGCCGGTTTGGGTTACAATCAAATCCATAACCAAAAGGATTACAAAAATTTCTTCAAAACATACACACCTCATAATCCCACTAATCTTTGTTCATTTTGTGGAAAAAACACTCATAGTGCACATTCTTGTTATTACAAAGAAAAGGATTTTGTTAAAAACAAACTTGCTTGGATTCCGAAAGGAACCACTATGTAAAATAACCCTAAAGGACCCAACTTATTTTGGGTACCAAAAGAGAAGTTATTTAAGATTTTGGTGTAGGTTTGCATGAGAACAAAAGCTAGCAAAACAAAGTGGTTCTTGGATAATGGATGCTCGAAACACATGACGGGAGAAAATAAAAATTTCTTAAATCTTACTCCTAAACAAGGAGGCAATGTCACATTTGGAGACAACACCAAAGGCAAAATCATTGGTATAAGTAAAGTTGGTAATAAATCTTCTTATATTGATAATGTTTTACTTGTTAACGGTTTAAAACATAACTTGCTTAGTATTAGTCAATTGTGTGATAAAGGTTATGAAGTTACTTTTAAATTCGGGTGTTGCATTCTATCTTGTTTGTTGCTTATAGATCTAATAACGTATATACTCTTGAACTTGATGATTTATCTCAACAAGATGTTAAATGTTTATCCGTGTTGAATGACGTTTCTTGGTTATGGCATAAAAAAATAAAAAAATTAGGTCATACTAATATGGATTTAATTCACAAGTTATCTAAAAATGAATTAGTTAAATGATTGTCCAAAACTAAATTTGTTAAAAATAAAATTTGTGATGCTTGTCGACTTAGTAAACATCACAAGTCTTCATTTTGCATGTTATTATAAACTAACAATAATTTTGCAGTCTAAAAATCATTATCTGTTATTCAAAGAAAAGAAGGGAAAAGAATATAAAGATCATCAGCATCAAAATTCAAAACAGCATCGAGACTAGAAGAAGAATAATCAACAAAATTATGCTCCATATTTAATAGAGCTGTCCAATCAGGACTCATTGGCTAGGCAACCTCCGCAACAGTACCATTTTGAGAAAATTGCGATGAATAACCTTCCAAAGCAGCTTGGTAATCTGACAGAGTCGGATATGCCGGCAAACCCACATTAGTTAGAAAAGCACTATGGTTTGAAAGATTCCCGGTAGTCGAAAGAATTTCAGGTGCAACGTTTTCTGCTAACGATAGGAGTCATGTAGAACTTATAGGAGGAGCAAAAGAAAAGCATTGGTTAGCGCTAGAAGACTCTCCTAATCGAGCCTCTAATGTTGTCACTTGTGATTGCAAAGCCTCTAACGTTGTCACCCGTGATTGTAACTCTTGTACCTTCTGTTCACGAGAAACAATGAGCACAGTACAACCTTTACTAGGATTCTCGACTCTCGCCTTAGCTTCAAAAAGAAATGAATTGAGAGTCTCAAAATATTGATGTTCAGGAATACTTTGTAAAATATCTGCAACACTCTTTACCCCAAAAACGGTGAAGATTGTACGATAATCTTGACGATTAATCAAATCCATAAAAATTTGTGCATATTCATACCATGGCTGACATTTCTTGCGTCTATAAGTGCAAGCAGCACAAGATGAACCTGTACAACGGAAGGTATTCGGCATACTTGTGATTTTCTTTCACTTACTCATGGGTACCCCATATAAAAGTTATAAGAAGAAAATGGATCTCGAGGGAGACAACAAGAAAGAGGGGATAAGAGGTATCTAGCACTGAAAGAATCCCGAAAATGAAAACCCGTCATCCTAAAAAGTCAAAAATACAGCGCCCTCCGCGTGCATCTAGAATCCACCACCCTCGCACAGTCTAGATTCCTTTTTGATGTTGATATAGGGGGATAAAATGTGTGCGGTAAGATTTTTTTCTGCGGTAAGATTTTTTGTTGTGGTAAGATTTTTTATACCGACTTTAAATGTTGTGGTAAGACTTTAAATGATTTTCTACATTCACAGTTTTGAAAGGTTTCTTTATAATATATATATATATATATATAAGTTTTGGTTTTAAAATTATCTCAAATATTTGCAATATTTTTTAATTGTCATCTTTGCATAAATTGAGGGGGATCATATTATTTATTTACATTTATATGCTATTTATGCTTGTTATTGTAAACACACATTAATTTATTGTTATCATCAAAAAGGGGGAGATTGTTAACCTAAGGTCTTAATCTTATTTTGATAATAACAATAAATTAGTCATGTGTAATTTAACATGTTTCTTGATAAAAGTATACAGTTCATTTACTTGGAAAATTCAAGAAAAACATGACAATGATCAATCTTTCACTATTCGATCATTGGACAAGACAAGGAAGATCAAATATTTGAATGCAAATCATGAAGTACAAAGGATAAAAAGACTATATGAAAAGCTTCAAGGAAAAAGTTTCAAATGAAGATCAATCCGAAGAAACAAATCAAAGCATTCGAAAACTCGTTAATTCAGTAATTGAGTGAGTGCTTAAGATTTATGTAAAGTTACTTTATTGATCAAATCCCTATATCTCAAATGTATTCATGTATATTTTAAAGATTAATTCAAACAAGCTTGAAATTGAATTTATTTGAAAAACATCATTTTACAAAGACCGAGTTTCAAAATAAATTCATATTAAATTTAAATGATCATATTTTAAGTTCTAATAAAAATAGGTATCTTAGAAACATATCTTTGAGGTTCAAAAATCATTAGAATTTTATTTGGAACTAAATTGTTAAATTGCAAAAATATTTGTATTTTACATTTAAAATTCGCTCAATTTTCACACAGTTTTGATCTAACGGTAAGATGGAGGTCTTCCCGGACTCTGATCATTTTGAATTTTTTACAGTAGTTAGACAACATCTCTTGAAACTTTTGACTAAAATTTGAGCATGATACAACGGTCAAATTGGGAGAAATTAACAAAACAAATTTGAATATTTTGTCAAAACTAGCTCTTGGAAAATTTGAAAATGTATACCTTTGACCCAAAACCTTTCTTAATCACCCCCAATGACCATATGATTTTGAAAGCTATATATATGAGGTCCTAGACATGTTTTAACACATCTTGAATCATTCTAATACTCTATTATTCATATATTCAAATATACAAAGATTCAAGAACACATTTTGATCAATCTTACATCTTTTGAGCTATATATTTTTGATCAATCTTAATAACTCTAGTGTGAGCTTCATTTGTAATCTTTAAATACACTTGAGAGTTATTGTATTAGTGTGTATCACCATAAACAATTCATTTTTCATTTCAAAAGAGAGTTTGTCTCTTTGTAAAGCAAGAGAGCATATCTTGTGAGAAGTGTAGTGGGTATAGCTACATTGTGAGTGTTGTGTGCATAACAACATTTGTATTGAGGTTTGATCTTCACCCGAAGAAGATTGAATAGTGGAAGTTCTCGGGGAACTAACCGAGCGCGAACGTATGGTTGAAGAAACCGAACCGTGAGGACAAAAAGTCTCGAGCTTCAAAATTGGTTCAATCTTTCTAAACTCAAGCTCTCTTTTTATTGCTATATTAGTACTTGTATTTTAAGATTGATTATTTTCTTCTCTTGAGATTGATTACTTGAAATTTATTATTTCCTGGATATTGTTGCTTAGCTAAGTTGTTTTGCTTAAATATTTTAAAAACGTTTTAATTCCGCATTAAATTTTTAAAACCCTATTCATCCCGCTCTAGGGTTGTTTTTCGACCAACAGTTACTGTTTTAGTGAGGTCGTATGTGATCGTTCTGTATTCCTTAGAGAACGTGTAAATGTGTGGCAGTGGGTCTGCGAACGAACAGTTAAGGCCTTTTGCCTTAGAGGAATTTTTTACTTTCTATTTCTTCTTCTCTCGAGCCTTGAGCATTTTCAAGCCCTCAAAGCCTTCATCCTTCCGACCTTTTGCCATTCTGGCTTACAAACCCCCTTCAAAAAATTCTTTTAAGAGGTTTTCGAATGTATCCTTGAAAATATTTGTTAAGCTTATCCCCCATTTCGCACCTTCTTCCCCTCTCCATACCTTAGCGATATTGATGGAGCACTTCACCAACCAAACCCAAGGTCAAGGGATCCCCCCAAACACAGAGCAGGGCTCCTCTGTAAGGGACACCCCAAACCGCATCACTGACGTGAGGTCCATAGAGATCTTAAATAGTGAGGGAGAGTTGGCTCGCGTCTGCCTTCCCCCTTGCTTGTCCAATGACCTGAAGGCCATCGAGAAATATTCATAGTACCTTAGCTCTTTGGCTAGCTTTCGTGTTCCTTTAACCTTTTCTGCCCCTGACATCCCGATCTTTAAGAGAGCGTAATATATCCCTGATTCAGTTAGGATAAGGGCCCCAAGTTCAGAAGAGATAGCCTACTATTACAAACCCGGAGAGGTCTGCTTCTATGAGGCCGCCTTTGAGCATGGGCTGAGGTTCCCATTAGATGATCATGTGAAGAAGTTATTGGCAACTATGGACTTCGCGTTTGCATAAGTTAGCCCTAACATGTGATCCTGTTTGATAGGATCGTTGTTGATCTTCATGGCTATCTCCATTAGCAGTCATGTCATTACTATTGAGGAGTTCATCTCCCTCTTCCAGCCCAAGGATAGCGGCGGGAAGAACGAAGGTGTCTTCAACTGCCCCATAAGGTCATGGGACTTAAAGATCACTTATGACCTCCCTGACAGCATCCCTAACTAGAAGAAGTGATTTTTATTTGTTTCATGGGAGGATTGGGAGCACAACTCGAGGTGTCCCAGTATCCACGACTTCAAACGCTGGCTTTCGGAGCCAGACTTTGTTAGTAAGTTTCTTCTTCAGTGCCAAATAACTCTTTATTATATATTTTATACTAGAGTCTATGACTTCTTCTTTAGTGCCAAAGACTTCTAATCGCCTAAAGTCGTTAGAAATCGTACGCTGATGTAAGGAGAAAACTCTTAGAATTTGAAGTTGATGATTTTGTATTCCTAAATGTGAAGCCCCGTTATAATATTGTCCGTTTCAAGAACAAGGGTAAATTGGCTCCTAGTTACATCGTACCTTACAGAATCATTGAAAAGTTAGGGACTGTGGCTTACTGTTTAGAATTTCCTCAAGAACTCGAATGTATCCAAAATGTGTTTCACGTATCCATGCTTCGCCGGTATGTTCCTGATCTTTCTCATATTTTGCCCATTGAGGAGATTGAGATTGATGAGAACAGTATGTATAAGACCTATCCAGTGAGGATTGAGGACCAAAAAGAGCAAAAGTTAAGGAATCGGGTCATCCCGTTACTTAAGGTGATTTGGCATCACCATGGCGAGAAGGAAGCCACTTAGGAGTTAGAATTAGAGATCCGTAGCAAGTATCCTTTCCTTTTCACTTAAGGTAATCTTTCTTCATGAACCATTTTTTCAATTTCGAGGTCGAAATTCTTTATGGATGGGAGATTGTAACACTCCGTGTTTTTAAACTTTTTAAGATTTTAATTTAAAACCTTAAAATTTGTATTGAGTACTAATTTTTTACCTCTATTACTTCTATAACCCTGAATTAAGTTATGTCTTTTTCGAAAAGTCATTTATATTTATTAGATTAATTTTGAAAAGTATCGTTGTAATTGGGAAGTGGAATGAGCTAGTTCGGCCTTCTTTTTTATTTTCGAGAAAATTACATTTCTGTCCAAATTGCCAATTTTTTTTTTTACAATTTGGTCCAAGATGACAACACAGTTTTTTTAACATTTGGTCCACATTGTTTTTGATGAAATTGACTAACTTTGACCATCTTCTTCACTCTTTTAAACATCATTCCTGAACTTTTAGACCAGAAAACAAGCTCATATACTTCAACAGAGAGAAATGGTTATTCATTGGTAATTTCTAGCTCAAATTCAAGGATTTTGACTCGAAATTTCTAATTTCACTAGCTTTTCGCGTGGCGAATCCAATTTTGGGGTCAATTTTCTCATTCGGTTGCTGTAGGTGGTCTATTAGGAGCTATATACTTCTGTTCAGAGGTCACTAAGGTGGGAACTTCCCTTCATTTCTTCATTTTTTGCTTGGAAATTGTTGTATGAGTAGTAATACTAGATTTTTTGTACCAAAATCTTACTTTTCTTTGCATGCATGTACTTTATGCTTGATATATATAATCTGAGTATGTTGATAATTATTATATGAGTTGTTGATGATGAAATTAAGGGCTGATCGTAGTGCATGTTAGTATTTATGGGTTATTTTGAGATTTTTGTACCAAAATCGCTAGAAACGCCGCTTGCATTTTTAATAATAGAATTTTCATCTAAAAAGTTATCAAATTTCAGAATTTTAATCATCTTAAAATCATATTTAAATTTGAGATTAAACATGCATGAGGCGTTTGATAAGGTTATTAGCGGGTCTAGTATTACTTCTTTCACTAGTTTTTGCTAAATTGTAGAAATTGAGAAATTTTGCATAAACATGTAAAATTCATGAAAAAATCTGAAAATTTGGATTATATTTTATTATTATTGATGGTTTTATTGTTGATCCTTTTCGGTATAATGACATGATTATAAAAGAAAAGTACTATTATACTAAACTTTAATGTTAAAGGGGCAAATTGTGTAATTAATCCAAGAATTGTACTATAGGTAAACTTTATAATTATTTAAGCATGTGACAACATATTATCTAGTGGATAACATTATTAAGATCACATGGGATACACTTGTTGATTTTATAAACATTGCCCTGAGCACAACTACTACCTAGTGGTTTGTTGATTATATTGAAATTGTTGAAATCAGATAAGCAACGGTATAAAAATTGCACAGACCCATGAAAAAGATGGGATGCCAAAAATCTGGTTACCAGTGCACAGGCCCACGGTAAGGTTGGGTGCGTTTATGAGCGTATTGTTCCGTCTAGTACCGGTATTAGGTCGAGGAGGAGGAGGTGGATAGACGTTTATGCAGTTATCGTGCATGTTACACGTGGATAATGATTGACATATATTACGGTATAATAAACGGATTTTTCTTACTAATTAATGTAGTCTTGAAAATTCTTGTTAATGAATTAAAGGTAAATCGAATTTCTTATATTGTGATATATCCATGCATTGCATTTTCCTTTCCCTATAAATCCCACTGGGCCAGTCGTGGCTCATTCCCTCATTTTCCTTTCAGGTACACCTCGTGTTTTGGGTAAAGGTCGTGGTTCAGGTCTGAGTTCCTCTCAGAGTCTTCTCTAATGCCTCTATGGATTTAGTTCTCATTTTATCTTAACTTATGGTACTTGTAATATTGAATTTAGTTTGGGCACTTTGTACTACCTATGGATGTATTAATTCGTATTATTGTCAGACTTGGATTTGTGTATGGATTTTAGAATGTTGGAAGGTTATGCTTGAACTATTGTATTAGACTATTTCGCATTTTGGATTGAAATGTAGTTGAGAAATATTCTATGTAATTGTTATGTTTGTCAACATGATGGTTTTCTTCGTGTTACGAATACTTCATGCCGAATTTTCGTTAGATTTATCTACCTTTGATTGAATCATCGACTGTATAATTTTATTTATTTGCTGCTAATTAAATGCAATGGAGCACTTGCTTAATTCGACGGGTTGTTACACATCTCCTTTATATGCATATTTAAAAGTCTACAATAGTGAACAACCTAGTCACGTTGCCCAACAAACTTTTAAAATAGGCATAAAATTTATGATAATTACAAAGAAAATATATAAAAAAGTTTGAGAGAGAGACAATTATTCGATAATTTTTCCCATCATTGAAAGACTCTTTGTATAGTAGAAAAAAAATTCTAATGAATATTTAACTATTATAAATCCTACAATTAATCCCATAAAGGCTCATAAAATTTTACGTTACAAAATAATGAATTATCATAAATCTATTCATAAATATACATAATTAAATTTATAATTCATAACTTAATATATTTATTATCTTTATTAAAATTTTGAATGTAAAATATTTTTTGTATACGTAGTTTGAGAAATAGAGAAATTAGAGACCTTTTGATAGGAGAGAGAGGGAGATAGAGAAAGTAATTAGAATGAAATTACAGCAAAAGAATTTTGAATCTAGTGTTATATAAAATTAAAAGCCATTTCGGTGGCATTGAACCACTATCCGGTTTAATCTTATGATTTTGCCCTTTACGCTTTAATTTCACAAAAAAATA
The DNA here is from genome assembly GCA_021464415.1 of Lonicera japonica. Classification (NCBI taxonomy): domain Eukaryota; kingdom Viridiplantae; phylum Streptophyta; class Magnoliopsida; order Dipsacales; family Caprifoliaceae; genus Lonicera; species Lonicera japonica. The sequence goes on from CM038463.1 coordinate 10,466,431, forward strand.
TATATTATCAACGCAAGTAGTGGAAATTAAAACGTTGAACATTGTAAGGATTATATAGGGCTTTCAACCACTGGGATAGAAAAAGAAACTGTCGAGAGACGGAAAGATTAAACTGGGCTAATAATGAGGGCACGTTAATAGTGTGTCATGCGTGCAATGCAGTTATGCATTTTACTAACTATATAATAAGATAAGAGATATTATATTGTATTATTAGAATATTGAGAATATTAGAAAAATTAAATCACATTTATTATGTTCCATATGTCATTTTCATCAAAAACGAGTATTTTACTTTATATTATATATGATTTAAACGATCTTATTTAATTTCACTGTGAGTATTGCATTAACAAAAATAATGAAAGATTAATCCCTGAACTCAATCTAGATGGGATAATAATAGCACATATCTGGTTTTCTTTTTTTCTTCTCGTCATAGAGAAAATGAAATTAATGATAAAGTTGACATAGCTTAGTGACATTTATCCCCTAATCCAAAAACAAAAAAGAACTCAATCTAGATAGGATAGTAATTGCACATATCTGGTTTTCTTTTTTTTCTTCTCGTCACAGAGATAATGAAATTAATGATAAAGTTGACATAGCTTAGTGACATTCATCCCCTAATCCAAAAAATAACGGTTCAAATTTTTTTTACCTATCGTCTAAAGTAATTTGATTTTCACCCATGTTGGGAAATATCATGACAAATTTTATGTACAAGCCCAGCCTAATCCCTTCTCGTCCCAGCCCTCTTTAATTTTTAAAGCCGAACAGCTCAGCAGTAAAAAAATTTAAATACACGTAAAACTGCTATGCACCAAGTCCCGAATTGTGAATAATTCAAATGTCAACTCTTTTCCAAAAGATCCCCACATACCTTTATTAATTACAAAAAAGTCTACATTTAAATGAAGAAGTCTTTAACTTTTATAAATTTAGATAAGCATGGAAACATTCATTCCGGATTAATTTTAAGATGATAATCACATAGTGATTTTGATATTTTAAAAAAATAATTAAATTCAGCTTACTTAATCATAAAAATATTTATTTTTCATCTATTATGAATTATAGTTATATTAATTATACCTTAAAAAATTGTGTCAAAATAAAAAGGTAAAATTACTGATTCAATGGGCCAATTTAAAATCACCCCTTTAATTAATCTTTTCACCATACTTAAAATTTAAATTTTAGCAATTTAACCCTAAACCTTATTTAGAAACTCACTCCATCACTTTTACACTTGTAGCTAACGTTAGTTATATTTTTTTTCCTTTTCCTTTTTATTAAATTTTTCTTCACTTATTTTCTTCTCTTCATTAATTTTGTCATTCTTTATTAATGATGTTAGGCTTATATTTTTAGTTGCATTGATTCTGATGCCAAGAATAATTTTTGTTGTAATGAGTTGAATTGAAGATTTGAAGATCTAACAATTAACCAAAGCTCGCCGAACTTACCGGATGCATCGCACATATTTCAGGACTTAAGGTAAGTTGAGTATATGGTTTGATTCAAAATATAGGTGGTGTTTGAGCTTAAAATTCGAAATAAAAAAGCTTTTGAGTCAAATTTATTTTTAAATATTTTTATCGAGTTTTGTCGTAATTTGAAAAAGTCCAGTCAACACAAATTATTAAAGAAACCTATTTTTTTCATGTTTAATATGTTTCATAAAATTATCTCTGCAATTTGAATCGAATTGGTATCCAAACGAATTTAATATGACAAAATAAAATAAAAAGAAAATTAAAATAAAAAGGATTTGAAAAATAAATTATTTAATTAAATTAAAGATTTAATAAAAGCTACGTTTGAATGTTTGATTTAAAAGAAAAGGGAAACCTTTGAATAGTCAAAATTCCAATTTGTTTTAAAACCCACGTGCCCAGCTCTCCTTTGATTCATATGCACGTTATTCAATGGGCCCAGCCCATCTTTAATTGTTGTGCCACCCGTTGATTTAGCAAATAAAGGAGGCAGCTCATTTATATGGTGGACCGGTAAAAGTTTTCATTACTTGGACGGGTCCGGTGCAAAAGGTGACAATGAAATTGAAATTCTAATTTCGGACCCGTCCAACTTATCGAGACCTGTTTCAGTCCGGGTGATATTTTCTGAGCACAATTTTTTATCTCAAAAAATTATTTTTTAATATTTTTAACTTATTTTAAAAAAGACTTTGACTCTATATTTTTTCTTTAAATATAACCATTAGTTTGAGTAAAAAATAGATGATTCTAGAGAACTTTTTGAGAAAGAAAATATTCAAACACTAGAATCAATTTTTGAGAGTTTTGAACCACCCACCTATGTTTTGTTTACATGCCATAGGAGATCATATTGTTCTTCAATTTTAAGAATTAGGGTTCCAAAAGTTTACGGTCCTGGGGGAGTGTCTTTGGTTGCGATTAGAGACGGGGTAAGCAAAATGGCTAACCTGCGATAAAGGAGATCACAGACGAGGGTGAAAGATTGTGATCAAGTGTGTGGAAGGAGGCGACAGATAAGATGAAAGAGATCAGTCTTATGCAACACAGAACTAGGGATACCTCGTAAATTCTTGCTATTGTGTGATTGCTTTTTGTGATTGATTGATTGATTGATTTAATTGTTAGAAAATACAATACAGATTTCGACAGTAAAATTGAGTTGACTTAGGGTTTTGATTCTGCTTATCAAATTTCAAATTGTTTTTGATAAAAACACTAAAATCAACCTAAGCAATACGATCTCCTTAATTGTGTGGTTTCCATTAATTAGTATCAGAGGAGATTTCCTTAATTTGCTAGGAATTGCATTTAGGTTGATTTGCGTCTATTTGTTTGCTTTGCGTTACTTGATTTAATTTGTTTTTCATGGCTACCAAAATTGATTCGTTTAAGTCCAAGGTTTCTACGCTTAATGGTTATAATTATAACTATTGAAAAATTCGCATGACTATTTATTTACAATCTTTAGACAAGTGAATTTACCACCCACCTAGGTTTTGTTTACATGCTATAAGAGATCATATTGTTCTTCAATTTTAAGAATTAGGGTTCCAAAAGTTTACGGTCCTGGGGGAGTGTCTTTAGTTGCGATTGGAGACGGGGTAAGCGAAATGGCTAACTTGCGATAAAGGAGATCACAGACGGGGGTGAAGGATTGTGATCAAGTGCTTGAAAGGAGGCGACAGGTAAGTCGGAAAAGCGGGAAGCACTACGCAAGCCAACTACGGTTGGATTCTATGCTTAAGGGATTGACGGGATTGTTGCATAAATTGTGGGAAAGCAATTTTTGCAAGTCAATCGAGTCTGTAATTCTATTTTGATCATAGTGAAGAACTGTCCGTTAGTCCCGATGAACAGTCCTACGCAGCACAGAACTAGGGATACCTCATAAATTATTGGTGTTGTGTGATCTCTTTTTGTGATTGATTGATTGATTTAATTGCTAGAAAACACAACACAGATTTTGACAGTAAAATTGAGTTGACCTAGGGTTTTAATTTCGCTTATCAAATTTCAAATTATTTTTGATAAAAACACTAAAATCAACCTAGGCAATACGATCCCCTTAATTGTGTGGTTTCCATCAAATGAAAATATACAAGAATCAAGATTTCGAAATTTCAAATAAAATTCAAATTTTTAGCGTATTTTTTCTATTATTCTCAACATGCATTTTACAGATTATTGTATGCAATTCTAAGTCTATTGTAATAGGAAAAAAAATTAAGAATAATCATTTTTCATGTGAAGCTATTTTTTTAATGGGTAAAAGTTAAATTGTAACCAAGGGTAGTGATTTTTTTTGCAATGAATGGATCGTCCATCAAATTATTTTGACAATTATTATTGTGGATCTGTGTTATTAGAAATAATTTCGTAATTTTAATTTCTCGCAACATGAGTATTTACTTATCATAATATGTTTGGGCCACAAAAATTAATAATTTATTTTGCCATTAAAAAATCTTGTGAGTATTTTAATTACTGGCAAAGTTTTTGTCATTAAATATTCTTCATATGGAGTTATACATGTTTCAATAAACTCACTCCACCAAAGGGACGAGTTTAAAGGTTTTTATAAAATTTACGAGAGTGAAAAAAAAAATTTCTCAAATTAAAGTGAGAAATATAATTTAGTAGATATATTTAAAATCACCCTTTAATTAAAAGTCATGAGTTCGCCCGTAGGTTTAACCGAGGAAAATGATATATACTCTTCTAGAGGCACACAGGCTATTATCTTCCACTTCAAGAAGTGGTTCCTGGCCTAATCTACAAGTCAACAAAGTCTGCTGTGAGCATAATCCCCACTAACCAAAACTACACAAAATCTATATATATATAGGAAACCCATTCTGGGAAAAATTCAAAAGCAAAACAAACAATGGCTTTGTTATACAATCTTATAATCTTACTCTTCCTTTCTATTTCCACTGCAGAATCTGCAGACCCAATGACCCAATTTTGTAACCAAAACACAAACATAAGTACCACCAGTCGTATATCATCCAATATTAACACTTTATTAAATTATTTGGTCCAAACAACTGCCCAAAATGGCTTTAAGGCCACCTCCTACGGCCAAGCCAAAGACAAAATCTACGGCCTTGCACAATGCAGAGCTGATGTGAGCAGAAAAGACTGCGTGAGCTGCATCCAAGATGCCGCTCAACAAATACGTGCTCTTTGCCCAAACCAAGCTGACGCCAGGATTTGGTACGACTATTGCTTCCTAAGGTACGATCCAAAGAACTTCATAGGAGAGGTCGATACGTCTTATGGTGTTTTCTTTGCGAATGTCGAGGATGTAACGGATCCCGAAGCTTTTAACAAAGAGCTAGGGTATCTAGCGGATGAAATTAACAGGCAGGCAGTTGTCCCTACTAATAAAGGGTTTGGGAAAGGACAGAACAAGCTGTCAGACTTTGTGACGCTCTATGCCTTCGGGCAGTGCACAAGGGACTTGTCACCGCTCAACTGCGCTGAGTGCTTGGCTACTGCGGTTGGAAATGTGTTTCCGGGATTTTGTAAGGACAAGAAGGGATGCCGAGTTGTATATAGTAGTTGTTATGTTCGGTATGAATTGTATCCAATTTTCTTTCCTCTTGATCCACAAGAAAAGCTGGCAAGTAGTTTGATGACGAATTATGCATCAGTAGTATCTAAACCTTAGTCTGTACAGGCCAAAATAAATACTGAAAGCTCACATAAGCTTTCGTTGTAATTTCGTTTGAGTTTGATATTTATGAATTATGATTTCGAGTGATATCAGAAACTAGGACAATGTATCATGTAGCATGCAGAATTATGTTAAGCCTTTGAAAACTGTATCGAAACTGGTACTCACCATCTCCTAATGACTCATACACTAAAGCTATTTTATTTTTACTTTTTTATTTTCCTTTTCTTTGGGTGGCGTGCACCAGCCACCAGGCCAAGTAATAATGCAAATGCAATATGATGCCTGAAAACTCTAATAACAAAGCTGTTATAATTGACCTTGCCCCTGAACAATCTGAATTCTAACTTCTTAGAGCATCTTCAGGATACGGGTGAAGTGAATGATAAACTAATAATAAGCAATATATTATGCAAGTCCTAAGACATTTATACGCAATACATTTGTTGACAGAGAATGATGAATAAAATTATATTTATTAAAATCTCTAAACTTGGTGTACATTCAAACTAAGATAAACTAGGAAAAAATTATTAAGATATATATCTGACATCTAACTCTTTAATCTCATTCTCGTTAGCTAAGAAATCTATTATTCTCTCTTCTCTATAACTTCAATCAAACTAAAATACTTTTAAGCTTAGTTTCTGTTAGCTTATAGATTTTAAATTTTTGTTTCAAGTTTACCACTAATCCTAGTTGATTTTAGGATTCCTCAAGAATCCTAGAAGAATCCAACAAGAATTTGTAAATAAATTTAATAAAATGATTGGATTCACAATGGATGCTACCCATAGAGTCAGGAACCTGATATGGGTGTGTTGACCCTTTCAAAAAATTTGTTCTTCTTAGTTCAAAAGGCTCTTCAAAGAATTAAAGTGCAATTTTTCAAAAAGCCACATCATCAAAATGAGTTCCAAGAGAAGTAGCAAAAGTCTCTTCATATTTGAAGAATGAAATAATTGTTATTATTTTATATAATGTGATCTTACATTAAAATAGAAGGCGTTTCCTCTTTTTCATACTACAAGAAAAATAAATTAGTCAAATTTGAATAGCCTCTTAGAATCATTAGAAAATGCTCTTTAAAATTACTCTTTAAAATGCGTATAAATCAACAAAGTACAACTTTTAAAGAGTGTCTTGAAAATACTCTTACGAGGCTTAGGCACACCAATAAGCTTAAGTGGCCACTTTTTTTGTTTTTGGTCCATTTAGGTGACCAGTTTTTCTTTTTGTTACAAAAGGGGCCTAAAGGCCAAATTTAGGTGACCACTTCATAGTCCAAAGAATATATGTCTTTTCTTAAAAACAAATATAGAAAAATTAATAATCCCACTGTTAAACATTTGAAAGAAATATTGATTCAACTTAATTAATGATAAATGACATAAATTTACTTTCTATTGGTGTCAATTCTTTTCATGTAATTTTTGAGATAGAATTTCTTAAATTACGTTATTTTTTTGTAATTTATGAGTGTTCTTTAGGGATAAGTTTGGATGTTTTAGGGACTTTACTTTCCGTCGTCGCTAAAACTAAAACATGAAAATTTTATATAAACCCACAAAAAATTATTCTCACCTAATAAAAGAAAACTTGCATTTCACCCCCATCATATTTTTTTATTGAAAACATTCAATCCACCTGATCTATTTTATACATGCCAATGACATACCACCTCTTTTTTATACGTCAAACAATAAAACCTCTGTTTTTTTCATTGCACATCTATAAAATTTATTATTGACCTCACAAAAGTTTTTATGAACTCATGGTTCACTAATAATTGAAATATCCCCCTAAACCTTTAAATCTATCACTTATTCATATTTAATAAAAGTAATTCATTTTTCGTATTTTAGTAATCATTAGAAAATTGCACAATTAAATTTGAGCGACATAACAAAAATAATATAACTTATATATTGTATAAATAAATATCAAATACAACTCACAACAATTCATTTTTTGCTATAAAAGTAGTTCATGAAAATATCTCTTAAATTTATTTTAGGCAAAAAAGGACATTTGATCACTAGTACGGCATATTCTAATCATCAAATTTGTTTATACACACATATATATATATATATTATATCATAAAGTAAAATTATATTCAAAGCATCTATCTGTTAAATTTCAATCCTTAATACTAAATCAAATTAATACAATATAACTAATGCAACGATCATTTGGATAATCATTATTCAATTAACAAAAATATGTAATCAATTGAATAACAATTAAAAAATATTTTAAATCCATAAATCTAGAAATATACTAGTAATTATTGTAAAAATAACCTTAAGTTATATCCCAAGTATTGCTTCTCTTAATTAGAGTTGTAATATATATATATACACACACACACTAGGGTATACTTGTGTCGGACGGTACAGTGAAACAAAAAAAATAAAAATAAAACTAATAATCGAAAAAAAAGAGTGAGAAATTAGGAATAAAAATTATTCGGAGTTTGAGACTTTATACTTAATCATAGTAAAATGAAGAATAACATTGACCGAACCAACCTGAACTGCACAAGTTGGTCTTTTTTTCTGTGCCATGTAATTGAATACTCAAAATTTAAGTCCGATTTTCAGGCCGAAATACCAAAAGCTAGATCACCAAAAAATTTCAAAACTCTACAATTAAGTTTCAAGTAATTTTTTTAAAAAAATTAACAGTGTGATAGTTACTGGCAAAAACATTTTAACTAATAGGGGGTGATTGGCGAATATTACAAATAATGCATAATTTACAAATATACTTAAACGAAATAAGTATGCGCAAACAATTAGCTAAAATATAATAATATGCGATTAAAAAATTTATATATGTTCCTTTTTTCTATTACATTTTCCCCCCTACAATTATTTCTTTTTTTTTTACCCAAAAGTTTATTTGTTGGATGCTAAATTAACTAAATGTGAAAGTAAACAACTAACATAGCACATTGAAAATTTATTTTAAAACTGACCATATCAGTCCGATACGAAAATGGTCCCAAATAAGAGATGAGTGTACTTACACTTACATAAACTTGACTTACATAAGGAGAGTGTATTGCTAAGTATTCACATAATATCAGGCAATTGACAGAAATGTTTATGACAAATAAAGCAGTGTTAAAATATATTTTTAATTAAATTTTAAAAAAATATATTTATGTCAAATTTGTGGATATAAATAACACCATCCGTTTTTTTAACCATCATCTAAAGTAATTTTCTCCTATGCGGGGACATATCATGACAAATTTTATGTAAAAGCTAGCCCCCTAATCCCTTCTGTTCGCTGCCCTCTTTAATTTTTAAAGCTGAACAACTCAACAGTAAAATATTTAAGGTGCTTTTTCTGTTTAGCCCTGTTTTTTTGAATTGTTTTGCATTTAACCCACTGGAAATTGATAATTAATTGTTAGCCCAATTTATTGGATAATTATGGTTTTATTTTTAATTTAATAAATTTATGTTTTTAGAATTCATTTATTAAATTTCCATTCTTGCCCTTTTTATTTTTTTCATCTCAATATTAATTATGAATTTTAGATAATCTAAAATCAGATTTTGTTAGTTATTATGATTACACATTTATTTGAAATTCAAACTAACGAAATCAAAAATTCAAAACAAAACAGATTTACTCTAGACTAAGGTTATTCGGGTAGTCATAATACTCATTGGCGAGTAGTATTACATTAGTCATATTACGATTAAGATATATCTATGTAGTTTTGGGATTAAGTAGTAATGTACCTTGAACGGTTATGACTTGCAAAAGTGATATCCCCTGCTGTTGACATAATCAATCAACCATCACAGTGAATGATGTAAAAATTAAACAATCTTCTCATTTGCACGATGAACCTGAAAAAAGAGATCCAAGATTGTAAGATAAATAGGAAATTATTTTTCGAAATTGGTTGTACACAGAGAGTTATTTTATTTTTGATTTCCATAACATGTATTAAGATAACAAACAACATGTCAAATCAAGATAGAAAATTCTTTTCAATATAATCATTTTTAGATGATATATGTAGATAGTATTACACCGTATTGTGAGACAATATGAGCATTTCCGTTATTTGATCCAAACGGCATACATATTATCGATCTTTGGTAAATACTACTTTTTAAAATGTGTAGTTTTTAGGATTCAAACAATAATTAACAACAAAATAGAATAACATGTAAAAGTATAGTGGGTACAACTTATCTGTATTTGAAACGTTGTGATCGATCATACATTGGGATCTATTTGATGTTGTACGTTAGTCATAGAATTTACAAAAATACGTAATGGAATATTGATCCAATACTAATGAAGTTGATGCAAAAATTTACAAATACAAACAAAACTAGTGTTGACCTTACTTCGTGAAGGATGGCAAGTATTAATGACAGATAATTGGGGCTTTTTTTGTGTTGGGCTTGGGTTAAGACTTGGAGGCTTAATGGGCCAATATATTTATCACCCGATGAACAAGTATTTGAGTAATTACCCAAGGTATTTATTGTAACTGTTGGTTATCGTTGTAATAAGCTGGGTCGGATAGAACCCGAGTAATATAAGCCATACGAACCATCATTTTCAACCAAATCTTCCAAATCTTTACTTTTCAAAGTGGGTTCCAACTCTAATTGGCAAGTACACTCAGCGACGGATTATGCGTTTGCTTTATACTATATGTGTATTATCTAAACACAACACAACACCCACATCCGGAATTAGGTATTATTACCAGTTTGCTATTATCTTCCAACGTTATCATAATAATGAATTTCAAATTTAAAACTTCAATTCACTATGTAGATAACTCCTATTTTGAATTGATAGCCATAACCGCCAAAATATTGTTCAAATCTTATGTAACACTGAATATCCCAACATTATACACCATTCTTTACACAAATGATACAAGTTCAGGTAGGGGTTTTTAAGAAGACATTTTACAACGTGGTTATTTGATTGTGGACATTCAAATTGACAGGTATTCCAATTTTGTTAATGTTTAGGAACATATTTAGTTTAACTCTAGTTGCATTTGTTATTTTTTATTTATTTATATTATTGAAGTAAATACTTTATGTTCCCTTATGCGAACACTATATTCAGTTAACATGTATAATATCAATAAAGCATAATGACAAAATGGATCAAAATGGATCAGTAAGAATAATGACAAACAATGCCTGAGTTATAAGTATCTTAGCAAATAGTATATTAATAAAGCACCCACATTGCTTTAGTCAAAACTTGAACGGGTATAACTAATTAAAATTTTGAAATTATCCATATTCTAAAATGTCAATAATTGATCTAATTCTAATATGTCTATATTCGATCTAATTCTAATATGACAATATTCGTATGGAATGTAGTCATATTGCATTAACATGATTACATTATATATAGTGGTTTCTAATTTTTGTTTTTGAGTATGACATTCTTTTATTGATTGTAGATATATTTTTTTATTATACAAAATGACTATCTTATTAAACGTTAAATATCTCAATGATCTTTTTGAAAGCAGATTGTTAATATAAAACATTTAGATGGTAGTATAACAGTTTTTAAGAGAAAAAACCAGGGTAGTGAAACTCCATAACGATAATTAGAAGCTTCGACCTGAGCTTGAATCAACACGTGCACATCTGGCTGCTAAAGAAAATGAGGTAGTTACAGCTAAGATCAATGCTTTTGAAACATCGCAGGCACAAGCCAGAAGACTAAAAGAAACATCTAACATGCCTTCATTTGAGATATTAACTCAGCAGACCGTGAAAGAAGTTGAACAAGATAGTGGTACTAATATTTCAAGGCAGTTTGGAAATGAGATAATTCACAACAAGAGGAATGCAGAAATATATCAACTAAAATTGAATGAGACTCAAGCATTGTTGGCTGTTTGTTAAGAACAACTTGATGTGCTCAAAAATTCAAAGACAAACAATGAAAATGAGTTCCATGAGAAATTCAAGAATTTAGAAGGAAAATTGAATGAACAAAAGCATATAAATGAGTCACTAAGGGAGGCTGCAAAGATAATCCGCGATGACAGACAACAATTGCAGCAAAGGAATAAGGAGTTATATTTGAAAGATAAAGAGCACAGACATAAAATGTGGAACATGGAGATTCTTGATGAAGAACTGATTCTCAAGAACCGGGTTTTACAGTCAGAACTTGACTTATGTAACCCCCTCCTACTTCGGGATGACTTGTTTTTGTCCCCAAGCTCCTGGTGAAAAATATTAGAGCGCGTCACAGAGGGCAGGATACTACTGTGAATAATACCGTGAGAGAAGAATCAAAGCTTGATGCTGATGTAATGCGTGTGCCTATGAGAGATGAAACTGATGGCCGAGTAAACGGGAAGGAAGACATAAAATTCACTGAAGTTATGGGGAAGAATGTTGCATCGAAACTCATCGAAATTGTAAATGACGGAGACGAGGTTGAAGAGAGGACGGTAACATTCACACAACAACGAAGAATTAACTTTGTCAAGCTTAAAGTGGCAAAGTATTTGTCACCCGAAGTGAAGGAAATGATTAAGGTTTTTTGGGAAAAAACATCACCGGAGTAAGATTCCTTATGGTCTTTTGTATATGTTTAATACTTTATAACATCTTATTTAGATATATGTATGATTATTTCTTATTAGTTAAGATTATTATTTAATAAACTACATGATTGATTGTAGAGCAACTGTATGGGAGCGTGGTCCAGATGCTGTACCATGCAATGAAATAAACAAGATTTTGTCAGAGGGGGTAATAACAACTAAGGTATAAAGTTCATAAGTTTAGTTAAAAAAAGTATAAATACATTTATATATGAATATGAGGTCATTGTACAATAATATACCCTGCACAAAATCAATTTTTTTTAAACTGCAAATCATAGACGCGCATGGTCAAATTCTGGGCAACGATGCGTACATGCTGGAAAAGCAACCTGCACTCTGCACAATATTGTCTTCATTCGCTTGGGTAATGATTTTCACTTCATTTAAAATAACTTTATACAATCTAAACATTGAAAACTATTTAACCTTTGTATGGACCTACACAGGTAATGGTTGAAAAATATAATGAAGCTGGGAAACAACGACTAATACACGACCCATTGATGCGAACATTCCATTTAGCTATACGTGTATTCATTCCTTTGATACACGGGAACAAAATGCATTTTAGTTTGCTCTGTCTGGACCTTGATAGAGATGGCTGGTACCATATGAATCCATTGAAGCCAAGGCGTGCAAACAAAAAAGACGAATGCTATAAAGACGTAAGGAGGATGGTATGTTCATTATTCAATTTGTTACCCTTTAAAGACTAAATTTTTAATATGCATAATATGAGCATGATCACCTGATTTAATTGTCATGGCTATCCCAGTATGAAGAAGTACAAAGATTTTTTCGTGAAGTCAAAACCAATGGTGAAAATATTCTTAAGAATGGGTTCAGAAAGGTGTTAAGCTCGCGAGACGGATTAACCTAATGCACTGACCGCCCCCTATAAAGGGTAGAGATATCAATGATCAGTCATTTATTGCAAACGAATATATATTACAAACTAAATGTTCCAGAAATCTGCCATAAACAAGAAGCTGCAAGGTAGTTATTATGATTACATACCATAAACATAAATTATTTCTTGATGAATCTACCTAATAAAATACTAATGCACCAAAATGTTAAAGTACTGATCATATATTATATTTTATATATGCAGTGTGGATTACAGGATTGGAGTGCTACATTACATGAAGCAACTATCTTTCGAGGTACCAATTGAGAGGAAATTCAAAAAGACTACAATGCACCAGATGCGGGCTGAAGTCATTGAGACCTTCTTGACGAATATGGATACAATAGACCCATTCAAACTCACTGTTAATTAGTAGTTAATAGCATGGCAAGTTACTTAGCCATATTAGAATTGTAGTTTGTTTGGCACTAAAATAATTGGGATTAGTGAGCATGATGATTGCAATCATTGAGAAACACTATCTTGTCCCAATACCCTTTTATTATGGGTATAATGGTTTATGATATTAATGTATGCAGAGATCAATATTCCGTAGGATTTATTTTTGGGAACTTCTCTTATTGAATGGAATTAGTGATGCAATGATGATATTTTAAAAATTTATTGTGTGGAATTGTAATGGATTTCCTATGATGTTTGTGTTGCTTCAATAGTTCAGTATCCTTCGTTGACTATAATATGAGTCACTCAACAATATAAGCCATGCCATACCAGGATGTGCAAATATGAATATTATATATATATACATGGATAACTCGTCGTCTATATTTTAAGACAACAGGGGGGGTAGCAGTTAATAGCAGTTATGAAGGGGGTTACCTTTTTTTTGACCAACTGCCTTTGACAATTAAACTGGGAACCACTATAAATACAACTTACTTCCGAAAAACTCATACTCATAAGTTAATTTCTAAAAACAAAATAGTTATAATGCCAAAAAAATCCAAAGTTTCGAAGAGTGATATTGGTCCTTCTAAACCAAAGGGCAAGCGTGTAGTCCGCCGTCGAACCTTGGATGTTCGAAGTCCAAAACAAAAACATAGGCAATGACCCTTAAAAAGGATACATTGATGCCAAAAAGGAACATAGCGCTTCAAAAGATCAATTGAGTACCAACCAAATTATTGATATCCTTGCCCTGAAGAATAGAAAGACATTGAATCAGGCAAGTATGACTTGGACAATGACGACAACAACATAAACAAGGGAAGGAAGAAAAAACGTCGTGTGGATTCAAAAGTTTTTTGGATAGACCCAGATTCTGGACCAGTGGAAGATATTCCAGAAGAACACCTTCTCCAAAGCAGTCTAAGCATTCATAGTATTGATGAACATGGCAATGTTGAATCCGAGGACCATACAAGCTCAAATTCTGTGCAGAATCAATCTGATGATAGTAACCGTAAAGACTTGTTATATTGTTGAATAACTTTCCAAACATCTGTTTATTTAGTTTATCTGTTGTAAAACATATTTAAATAAGTTTTATATTTGTTTTCAATACTTTGCCATTTTGATTATATTGACACCCACAAGATAAGTAATAAGAAATCCTTTAAGATTGAATCCAATCATATGCAAATAGACAATAATAGACAACACCGTTGAAAATAAGCTTTGGCCCTGAGTGGTTCTAGCCTTTAGAGTTGGCTTTAGGGATTTTAAGGCCCCAAACGAAATTTAATATTGACGAAAATTAGGGTCACATATCATTGTCTTCTCCTTCAACAAAACAATCTTAAAATCATATTATTTAATAATTTGAAGCCAAAAAGCTCTATAGACCCAATCAATTTACCGAGTTTAAAAAAAATATTAATAATAATTAATATAACAATTAACATAAGATTAATAAATAAAATCTTTAAGTTTGTAATAAAAATATACAAAGCCATCACATGTCCTATCTAATAGCCTATTCTTTGTACTTTTTGAAGTGCGAAATTAGTAATTACATCACTATAATCAATAGTAGCTAATTCTATTTTTTCAATAGATAACATAGTTAACCCACTTAACCTATCTTCTAACATTGTTAATCAAAGATAATTTTTTATCAACTTTAACTTTGAAAAATTTCTCTATGCAGTAACAACTGTCACTGGTATAGTCAATAAAATTTTTTAAGCAATCCAAGCATGCGAGAAACAAATATGCATATATTTTATATACTCTAAAACTTAAATTGCTTTCGTTGTGCCTTCTGGTAATGATTTTCTTAGTAATTGTAATTCTGAAAACAACTCAACCGCATCAATATCACCGTCACCTCCATGTTTTAAAAAAGTTCCATGGGTATCACAAGAACATATTAACTCCTCATTGTTTAAAGTCTTTAGCTTACTCGAATTAAACAAGAATCCAAAAGTCTCTTCATATTTTTGAAATTGTTCAAATCAACTATCAAGTGAAGAAATGGCATTATCAACAACTAATAAGAAATATGTGACTCTAAATGCATTTTTGATGGACTCTATTTGCTCATCCCTTGCTTTCTTGATCATCAAAAAATTACTTTTTCAATGAGTACGTGTCTCACAAAACTGGAGTTTAATTTTTAATTTAAGGGCAATCTTTCTAGCTTCAATTTTGGCTTTCTCATGCCATTCTTTTCTATATTTTTAAGAAAAATAAAATAATGAGACCTTTTAAGAGACTTATAGCCATGTCCATATTCATGTCTCTTTGTTGAAATTCTTTGCTAACTTTGTTAACCTTATTTAACATCTCATACCAAATAACCATACAAAAAAAAAAATCAAAGTTCATTTCATATTGAAATAAGGACTTGGCATCACTCATAGTGTTAGCATCATTATTATGTTTCGATAAATGTTCCAATACATGTTTTATTTGAGGTGCTTGAAATTTGATTGCTCTAACACTAGCAATACAACTTTCTAAACGGGAATCCGACCATGGAGTGTAAAATGCTCTAGGATATTCTTGTAAGACTTTAGCTTGTATACCTTTATTGTCTCCTTTCATGTTTGAATCATTATCCTAACCTTGTCCTTTCACGTTGTTAAAATCAAGCTCATGAATCTCAAGCAAACTTTTAAGTTCATGAAAAATGGTTTCTCCAGTTGTCTCAACCATCTTCACAAATGTAATAAAAAACTCTTCCACTCTTACAGGACTTGTAGAAACATTTACTTATCTTATTACATGTGACATTTTCTCCTTGTGACTAATATTCAGAGTGCAATCAAGGATAACAGAGAAATACTTTACATTTTTTACAATTTGAAGGATTTTCTTTTTTACTTTATTTAGTAACAATTGTCTGATCTTATTTTGAATATTATGACCAAGATAATAGTTTCAAATATCTTTCTTCCATATACGCCTAAGGTGTTTTTGCATTATTGGATTAAACTCCGCAATTATATTAATAATCTTTAGAAAGTTTCCATTTTTCTTGTCATCGATTTTCTTTTTATCTCCACGGAAAGCTAATTTACAACTAGCAAGAGTTTTGACATCAACCATAATTCTCTTCAAAACATCTCTCCAATATTCCTTCTATTTATTAATAGCTCTTTCTTGAGAAGCATCAATTGTGGCCCTTTTTTAAGACTTATTTCTGCTTCCCTCTAAGCTGTCATGCTACGGATATGTTTATTGCTCATTTTATGCTCCATAAGTCTACAATATATATTATTCCAATCATTATACTCTTGAGCTGCAATAGTTAAAGGACTTGACAAGCCCCCTTTTCTAAATAATACACAACAAAAGCAAAAGACCTTATTCTTCGACGATGAGTAAACTAACCATTGCCTATCATATTTTTTCCCATTTGCCAAGCACCAAATATATAATTTGTTACTAAAGATTCATTTTTTATCAACCGGATATGTAAGACCATATATTCTTTTAGGACCTCTCTCAACTAATAAGTCCATTTCTTTTTGAGAAATATGTGTTTTCCAATTTCTCGGGTCATATAAATCATCTACATTAATATTCGCATTCCCATTCTCATTTTCACCATTAGTGTTTGCATTCTCATTCCCATTTTCACCATCAACATTTGCATTCTCATTCCTGTTTTCACCGTCAACATCTACATTTTCATCATTTACATTCTCATTTTCACTATTTACATTCCTATTCACATTTTCAATATTAACATTTACATTCTTATCTAAAGTATTCACATATTCATCATTCACATCCATATCCATATCAATATTCACATTATCTTAATTTGAAAGTGAGGGAGTAAGGTTTTTTTTCTTACATACCTATCCATAGAACCTGCAACATATTGTATGACCAACTCTTTTCTTTTTTGAATTTTTCTCTTTTTACTTCCAAAGTCTTATATCCGCTTTCCCGACAATGTTAGAACTAATAAAAAAAAATGACAACCACCATTAAATAAGGAAGACTAGTACAAGTATACAAAATTTCAAATAATCACTTAATCAAATACACCTAATATTATACAACTAATCAAGAACAAAACTAATATTTAACAACTAAATAGTTAGTATTCAACTAAATAAGTATATAAGTAAATAGCTAATATTCAACAAATCAACATTCCACAAGATAAACAACTCATCAATATTTCAAGAAATATACTTCATATCAATTATCACATGATTAATAAATAATCATTGATCAAGATTTAAGAAATATGCAAGAAATATACCCCATAACTCCATAAGTTCGTAACTAAATAACTAATCAAAAATTAGGATTTAGGGCTTAAGATTTAAGGAGTAGTTAACCACTTAACCTTAGTCGGTGCTCGGTGGTCAGAGATGAGGAACCTTGGATGGTGGTCTACTGGTCACTGGGAGAGTCGGAGCAAAGGCAGAGAGGTAGAGGGGAGAAGAGAAAATAAAGAGAGAGAGAGAGAGAGAGAGGGGAAAGAGGTGAAGTTAGCTCTTGGGATCTCTTTCCTACTTCAATTTCATTCCAATTTTCAAAGTGGCCTCAACTTTTATTTTTTACAATTAGATACCTTCAATTATAATTTTTTTATATGCCCTCTTTGAGAGTGGGGCCCTAGGCATTTGCCTACATTGCCTCCCCCTTAGTAGGCTCTGAGTTGTTCCATAACTCTAATGATAAGAAAAACATTTAATTTTTATAAGAAGTTAAAAAATAAGTTGATGTACGTGATGAGATGCTCTCTATCTCATATTTATTTTTATGAGTAGATGTCTTCTATCTTCCACTACTTTTTGTGAAAAAAATTTCTTTTTAAATCACCAAAGAAATTATTTTATGAAAAAAGTCATAAAAAAAAGTGACAAAATAAGAAAAGATATCACCGTATGTCTTAACTTATTTTTTAACTTCTAACAAAAATTAAAATTTTTTTTCTTCTTATTATCAAAGGGATCCTAAGTGAATTAAGCTAGAAAACACTTACATGTGATCCGGTGTAAAGTATGAAAGGAACAAATATTGAATCAAACAAGCTTTAGCCATTATATACAAGAATTAAAAAAATTGTTTACAAATACTGTTCATATATATTGAAATTGCAATAGTGACTACTAAAATTTGTTTTTTCGTGGGGAAAAGAATAGGAGTAAATTGATTCAAACTTAAGACCTTAATTATCGTATAAGAATAAGATTCTAATTATGATCTAACTCACTCGCTATATATGTATATTATGAGCATTTTAACAATAATCAATACCCCCATGAAGAAGCGAGCATTTTGAAGACAAGAATTATAAAAAGTCTGACCCTTGATAAATTAAAGCACAATTGTATGTCACCAGCCAATGGGCCTAGCTTTCTCTTGGATGATCCACTCGTCCATTAGAGTAATTAATTTCATTCTAGAGTATAATAATATTAATAAATCTCTATCTTTCCATTTAATTGAATGACTTAAACTTTGGAAAATTATGTGTTAAACAAATTTGTAGATCCGAATGATGTGTGGGCCGTTTGCCAAAAAAATACAGTATATTATAATTAGTATATATATATAGTATATAGTTGAATATTATTATAAAGTATACTAATTTGTTAAAGATATTTTTACTATTATAATCATATAATAGTGATCTAAATATGTGTACAACTATCTAACACACATAAATGTATATGCAATCTAAATACCAATTACAACATAATCACAAATTATATTATTATACCTAACTCATTCTCTTAAATTAAGAGTTACTTTCAATATAATCTTAATTCAACATATAAAAGTTAATTTGGGAAAATATATAAACCTATCTTATTGATATATTGTAGGACATACTAATGGATTTATTTTAAATTAACTTTGAAATATAGATTGAAGGCAAAAAATGGAGAAGATACTTTTTCATATTTTTTGTGATCCATTGTTAAGACGATTGGATTAGAAATAAAATTGCTTAAACTAAAAAAAATATTAATTGGCAAGCGCATAAAGAGTGAAATTTGAAAGTCCTAACTTAAAAGTAAAAAAGTGATAATGTAGCTCAACTCAATATTGAAAACAAATTCATGGAAGAAAATATTGCAAAGGAAACAAATGATTGAGAACTATCTATTCTTAATAATCAAATTCTTCAAAAACTTGGTTATATCAAAATAAATTGCATAGGAGATTAAGAAAATTTCAAAACAAAAGTGAAAAATAATTGATGATGTATATTAAATGTGGATTACATTATCTCTTTAACAATATTTATATCCTTGACTATCTAAATCACTACATGTCTTCTTCTCCAACCATAGTAATGATATTCGACCAAATAAATTGTAAAAGCTTGTATTGCATTAATGCTTTGGCTCATTACCGTTCTAAGCGTTGGTTGAGAATAACTCGAAGGATTTGCAATGTTTAGCAACATTTTTTTCGAACTTTTGAAAAATAATGAGAAGATGCCAAATATTGGGTTGGTGGAATACAAAATGCCAATCAAATGGTTCATAAAAGATATAAGATAATTACATGATAGAGAGAGAGAGGGGCATATGAGATCGCATCACAAATGGAAATGATAGAGATTGAAATAAGATGGGGCAAAATTGAGTATTATATATAGCATGAAAATATGCCTAAGAATGTTGATGGAACAATGAATTATTGTAATACCCCATGTTCCAATTTTGAGTTAATCATTCTCTTAAACCCTGTTAAGGATTAGTCTCCGTTAAGGAGTGAACCTTTGGTTTTGGACCGTTCTTAGTTGATACAAAACTGCTATCATCTCATACTAGGTACATCAAGTTTGTGGGAATGATCGTTTCAAAATTCAGGTGGTCCGAATTGAAATGGAGATGCTAATTGTGTGTTTTCATTTTACACGATTTCTAAATTATAGCAAACTTTGAGATGTCATATCTTTTCCATTTATTATCCAATTAAGTCCCCATTTACATGTAAGTCTAGGTTTTGAGTCATTTTACAACTTTTGTGTTTTGACCGAAAGCCAATTCATAATCCTCATTAGTTAAAACAACATCTGAAGTAAGCCAGTTAGCGAAATCTGATCGCTCTATAACATTGTGGTAAAGCACTGTCTTTGGCGAATTTTTGGGATTTATCCATTTATAATTTAGGGAAAATCCCTCTTAGGAAGTTGTATATATTTGAATTAGCTTTCCGTTGATATGTGGATCATCCAAATCAGAGTTTCGAGCGGGGAGTTATGACCAAAATACCAACAAATCACTTTTTGCCCGGAGTAAGATCAATCTTACTCATCAGAAATTTTTTAGAAAACAGACTAATGCATTTTTTGCCCTGACTAAGATCCTTACTTATCAGTGCAAACCATTTTTGACCAATTTTAATCCGATTTTAACACTTCAAACTCCCAAACTCAAACCATTCTCGTGCATAACAGAGAGATATACTTGAGAGCTCTTGAGAGAGATATTGTAAGGAGATTTTAGTGGATTTGTGAGGGATTTTATCCATTGATTGAAACTTTGGCCAAGAATCATCATCACTATCTCCATTTTCTTTTTCACTATTTTCCACTATGAAAGCATAGGGAGAGCTTAGAGCTTCTTCTGTCCAGCCATGGGACACATCATCAAATCACTCCATTCATGTTGTAAAGCTTCTTTAGAGGTAGGAACAATAGTATTAAACTTTATTTTACAACTATTACTTGTTGCATGTAGTGTTATTGTATAAATTAGGGATTTTAACAAAACCTAGGGTTTGATTGCATGCATGTGGGTTTGCGCAAATAAACCTCAAATTGATTGTTATTATTGACTAGAAATTACTCAAAATATATGATTGTGGAAGAAATTTCAGTTCTATGGTAGTAATTTGGAGTTTTGGCACAAAACCCCTAAAAGGCATAAACTAGTTATCGCTAACTTTTGATACATCAATATATATAGAATAGTTAGACCATAATTTATTCCAATCATTAATATTACACCCTAAATATATTATAATTGCTTTAGTAGGATGTAGGTCGCCATAGTGTTGGTTTAAAGAGATCAGTGTACTATAACTGTATTAGATGGGTGAAAATCTTTAGTTTAATACACGGCCTTGTTAGGATGACATTACAATGTAAGAGATGCTTGTAGAGCTGGAATTACTCACCTAAAGTACAAAGTGTGGCATAAATGCACATAGGGGCTATCGCACACTTGGTTTATACAAATTTACTCATTTTAGTGTATATTTGGGAAAAACATTATACTACCAATGAAATGACCCCTGAACCTCAAATGATACTTATATTGGTTTAATGACATACGTAAGCGAATAGAATCCATAAAGCCTTAGCATTACACATGTGGGTCATGATTTTATAACTTCACATTAAAACTGATCGAGAGATGAAAACTTGTATTATAGTTTTGGGTCTAACGGCATGTATATGCCATTGTTGGAATTATTGATGGAACAATATGCTTGTTCATTCTAGAAATGCATATTAATGGATTTAAAATGGTGTAGTTCAAATAATCTGGGTTAGAATACCATGTTTTGTCTTGTAAGCACCTATTTAAGTGGAATTTAAGAATGTAAATTATATTATGTGTATGATAATCACTTAAGAGTCACCCATAGCAAGTGATTGATTGAAAATAAATGGTTATCTTACTATTTAGAAATGTATAATGAAAATTTGGCATAGTTTTCCATTTGAATTGGACGAATTCAGAACCATGATGAATTTAAAGTCATAATTACTATACTGATAAGGTGACGTGGTTAATAAATAATGATTTGGCATTTAATTATGAGGTTAACTATATATTTATGTGTTGGCCTTATATTTACTCGTCGTTTTTAACCATCTATGTGTTGTGATTGTAAGTGGGCTAGTTATATAATTAGATTGGATACATGATGTGCTTGTGAATACTCATATGGGCTGAATTGATTTATTGAGAACACTTATAGTGGACATTGTGGACTCGGAATAACATGGGACATAGGTCTTGTAACGACCCGGTGCCACCTCAGTACAATATTGTCCGCTTTGGGCAGCGTCCAGCCAGGCTTCAGCCCCGGGCCTGCTTTCACGGCTTTGTTTCTGGGAGCTCACGACTAGCTTCCTAGGGGGTCACCCATCCTGGGATTGCTCTGGTCCACTACTCGCTTAACTTTGGAGTTCTTATGGGATCCGAAGCTAGGGAGCCCCCAAAAGGCCTTGTACTTAATTAGCGACCATTTCTTACTTATATGGGTCTCCAAGGATTCCCCATCTTCCGATGTGGGATGCCCCTTTGAGCTACATTTCTTCCTCCTGGGATTGCTCTGGTCCACTACTCGATTAACTTCGGAGTTCTTATGGGATCTGAAGCTAGTGAGCCCCCAAAAGGCCTCGTACTTAATTAGGAACCATTTCTTACTTATATGGGTCTCCAAGGATCCCCCATTTTTCGATGTGGGATGCCCCCTTTGAGCTACATTTCCTCCTGCCAAGGGAGTACTCCATCACTTGCAGGGCGTCACATCCTTCCCCCCAAGGGAATCGACGTCCTCGTCGACACATTGTACTCAGCGGGGTCCGCTCTGATACCATTTGTAACGACCCCGTCCCACCTCAGTACGATATTATCCGCTTTGGGCAGCGTCCAGCCAGCCCTTAGCCCCGGGCCTGCCCTCACAGGTTTGTTTTTGGGAGCTTACAATCAGCTTCCCAGGGGGTCACCCATCTTGGGATTGCTCTGGTCCATTACTTGCTTAACTTCGGAGTTCTTATGGGATCCGAAGCTAGTGAGCCCCCAAAAAGCCTCGTACTTAATTAGCGACCATTTCTTACTTATATGGGTCTCCAAGGATCCCCCATCTTCCGATGTGGGATGCCCCCTTTGAGCTACATTTCTTCCTCCCAAGGGGGTACTCCATCACTCGCAGGGCATCACAGGTCTCCTGGTGAAAGGCCCGAAATTGTGCACAGCAAATACACTAAGGCCCTACTGCTGTAGACACCTCGATCTATGACCCCCTCAAGAACCCTAATGACCTTCGAGAATTACTGTTTTTGGAGTCCGGGACCCACCCGAGCACCCGAAGCTACCTCGAAAGGGTTTGTTGGCTAACAAACCTATTTTTAAGTGGGATTGTCGCACGACATATCAGTATGTCTCGCGACAATCACTGATATGTCGCGTGACAATCACTTCTTTGTCGCACGACAAACCCCTCTAACCCTAACCATCCACTCTCTGACAAATCAGTCTGTCAGAAACATCACTTCAGCCGTTTGTCGCGCGACGTTGGATACATTGTCGCGCGACATATGCCCCTTTTGGGGAAGTGTCGCGCGACAATCTTTCCCGAGCACTATAAATAGGCCAACACCCCCAAGGGTTCAGGGACAGCAACTTGGGATTGAAGAATTATTGGCTTATATCTTATTTCCTAGTCTTTCATCAAGCATTCTCGATTCCCGTCTTATTTCTGAAGAATTATCGAATCTATTCACGACACTCGACGTGTCCCGTCTCTGAAATCGAATTCTCGAAAATATCTGAAGAAGGAAAATATTATTATCGCCGAAAATCTCTCCGCCGTATTATATTTTCTTTCTTATTATTATTCTCGTCGGGAAGGTAAAGAAAGTCTCTTCTAGTATTTGACATTAAATATCTGTGTACTTGTTTTATTTCTGTTGTTTTGTCCACATTTTATTTGAACAAACTTATTGTCAAGTTACAAATAGTCTACCGTTTTCAAAACAAAAGACCCTGATAAAACCATTTGCAAAACCAGAAGAGTAAGTACATTATCATCCGGATAAAATTCTGTTTTCAAAACCCGTACCGTTAAAACCTACTTAGGAATTAAAAACTTAGTATATCCTATCTGTTTCATAGATTGTGATATGTCTGGTAGAACTCCCCTCAAGAGTTCCAATTCCATATTAAATTAGTTCCAATTCCATATTAAATTAGTTCTAATACAAGATCCAACACTTTTTCCGAAACAAGTCAAAACCCGAGAAAAATCGTCGTTATCTGATAAATAACACGGTAAAATTCCCTCTAAAGTAAAACAACTCTTGTCACTTATATTTATCTTTCCTAAAACTAAACATTGGATCTCGGAACGTAGAGGTTTTCATCCCTTTTCCCGTTTTTCCAAAATTAGGGTTTTCATTTAGAAAGTAGTAGACTGTCAGTAAAAGCATATAAGTTTTTCAACATAGAATAAACATATAAAAGACCACTAGAGACCGAAAGGGCGGAATGGGTGCTTAACGCCTTCCCAAATCGTAATATAGTTTTCGAACCCTATAGAATCCTGGTCTCGTAGATAAACGTGTAAAGAAAGGCTTAACTGTAGCCTTTCCTCTTACACAACCTCTTTTGTCCGTTTTCTCGTAAAACGTACTCGCGACTCTGAACGAACCCTCTTGCATCTAAAAATAGAACATAGGAACACCTGATGTGAACCATCAACCAAGATACTCCAGCAAAAGGAACGACGAAATCCGTTCCGACGTTTCAGACGCCCAACAACGGGGACGAGACCCGGGGGTCGCATTTGCGGATTCTCACAGTGGCGACTCCGCTGGGGACACTTTAGAAAACTAGACTCTTATATGTGGACTTTTGTTTATCTGTTGAAAACTTGCTTTTACTGCTTTCTCTACTTATGTTAATTGATTGAGAAGAAACCTTTTTCTAAAAATGGGAGTTTTTCAAAAATACGTAATAAAGATAATGATATCTGAAATCAACCTTTCGAACTTTACACACACTTTCACAAATCATGCATTGGTTCTATGAGTGTGAATTTACCCCAAACCCTCGGAAGTATTATAAGTGAGTAGGGAGTTGGCTTGCTTGGGCCAACATAAACCGAAAGCATTTACTTCCACTCTCCTTGGCCAAGTACGCCCCCGAGGTATATCGAGTGAAGAGAACACTCACGTACCCGGGAAGTATATCAAAAGACTCTTGCACGTACCCGCCCCTGGGGTATATCACAAGGTCTTGATAAATAGGAAGGAGCCTGAATCCTTAACCGTTCGTACACCTGCGCTGCATGTAAGATTGAGTCGGCTAAAACACTTGTCAAACAGCCGTAGGGGATGTACCACCCTACAGCTTACTTTACAACACCTTTTTAATAACCCGAGTCTTTTCTCGGCAATTTTTAGTGGTTCTTTTGGCAAAAATCGAGTCGCATCGTAGTCTTCCTTCATCTTCGCCACGTGGTTTCGTCTACAGCCATAAACAACGACAGTCTGGAAGATTGGGCCGGTCGAGATCATACCGGAAGACTAGTAAGACCAAATACACCCGAAATGGCCGATGGACGCGAGAATCAAGAGACAGATCAGAGCCTAGCCGAGGCGTCTGTAGTTCAGCCAACTTTAGCCGAGATGCACCATTTGTTGATGACTGTCAGCATGAATCTAGCAAGCCTCACAAACGAGCAACAGAATACCCAAGTTCGAGTAGAAGAGTTGTCAGCCGGATGGGCCGCACCACCGGGGTTTGAACGACTACCACAGAATCGAGATCAAGGGCAGTCATCGTAAGTACTTCCCCCAGTTCAAGGAACCAATCCACCACAAACGGGTCATATCCCACCCAGTCCCGTTCAGACCGATCCCAACAACCAAAATCAATGGGCCCCGGATTCAGGCCCCACTTACCAACAACAAGAGCTACCCATCATCTGGCCACTACCTCAGCAAGGCCTTGATCCCCAATACCAGCCATGGCCACAAGTCCCCGCAAGACCTATTCCACCACCGGCCCCGGTAGCCCCTCCTAATGAATACCCAGACATCAACCGACTTCGGGCAGTGTATGCAGAATCGGTTATAGCTCGGGAACAGCCCGATGAGGTGTCGAGAGAAAGTGAAGAAATGAGGAAACTGAAAAAGCAGATGAAGGTTCTGCAAAGAGGGATTTCTCTGATAAAAGGGGCAGACGAGATCACAGATATGAATGCCTTCTCCTTCTACCCAGAAGCAAGACTACCTTAGGGATTCAAACTCCCTTCCATCACCAAATTCACAGGAACCACGCCTCCGAAAACTCACCTCCAATCCTAAATCAGATCTATGCAAGTGTTCGGTTGCGGAGAGCCGGAGTTGGCTCAAGCCTTTGACATGACTCTCACGGGTGCCGCCCTGAGATGGTTTTTCGATTTGGAGAGACACCACACAAAAACTTGGGGAGATATCGTCAAGGAGTTCATAACCAAATACGGGTCCAACGAGGATTTGGAAATTACCCGTAAACATCTGGAAATGGCCAAGCAAGGCGAGAAAGAAAGCTTTAGCGATTTCGTTACACACTGGAGAGAGATGGCCTCCCAAATGTCCAAACGGCCCAATGAAGAAGAACAGTTGGAGATCATACAGAAGAATTTCACTCCAGCTATACAGAGTTGCATGGGAAAACATGTATTCCCACACTTCAGAGCCCTGTTGAGTATGGGGTCACAAGTAGAGGAAGAATTGGCCAAGAAGGCAGAGATTGATACCAAGAAAACCTCATACATCGGGGGAAAGACAGCCCCTCCAGCCGTTAATCAACTAAGCTCATACCCATATCAACAAAACCCATTCCAACAGTCACAACAAGCCCCTCCGATGAGTTGGCCTGCACAAGGAGACTCTTCGAGCACAAAGGCCAAGAAGAGGAAAAACTTCTGCACCCTTCCCACTACCTTGGTCAAAAGCCTGGAACTACTCCGAAAGGCCGGACTGATCACCCCTCTCAACCCGCGCCCCCCACCAAACCCTATTCCCAGCACCTGGAGAATGAATTTGAACTGTGCATACCATCAAGCAGCGGGCCATGACAAGGAACGTTGTTTGGCTTTTCGCCATCGTATTCAGGACCTCATTGAAGCCGAAACCATCCCCGCACCCGGCGGGCTCAATATTACCAACAACCCCCTTCCCAACCATGCTCCACCTGCGGGAATTAACGCTTTAACCACTGGTGAAGAAAGTTTTGATCCCGTGGGACTCATCCGGGATGACCCAGCCTACAAGTCACCAGTTGTGATACCAGCAAAGGCTCAAGTGGCCCCAGGCCTCAATCCAATAATCGACCAATGGATGGCTAAAATAAACTTCCTACCCAGGCAGGGGTTAGGAAAGGCCAATCAAGGGATCCCACAACCGCTCACAATCAAAACCAATCCCGAAAAATCTGGGATAGGATGGACCCAGGATAAGAAGAAACAACCATGGAAGTCCCGAGGCCTTCCCAAGGAGACAATCTGCATGACAGAAACCTCCCCCAAAACTTTCAGTTGGTCGACAGAATCAGTCATCGGAAGCCTCAAAGGGGTCAGACCCAACATCCCTTTGGATACAACAAATTACCCGTTCAAGAATGGTATATCAACTACCGCCGATGGACGCCAAGAAATGACCTCCTCTTAAGGAAATAGGAGACGATCGAGTACTGGAACAGTTGAAGAAAACTCAGGCACACATCACCATTTGGGGCCTCTTGGTCGCCTCCAAACCTCACAGGACCGCCTTCATCAAACTCCTAGATGAGGCCGTCATATCACCAGACTCTACACCCGAACAACTGCCAAACATGATTGGGTCCCTTACAGTCCGAAGGAGTCTGTCATTTTCGGATGAAGACTTATCTCCATTGGGGAAGAAACACAGTCTGGCCCTCCATATTACTGTCCGAACCCGAGGGAAAATCTTGCCGCATGTCCTCATCGACAACGGGTCAACCATAAATGTCTGCCCTTTGAAAACCGCCAAATGTCTGGGTATATTAGACTCAGAACTTTCTCCGTCAGCTGTGACCGTTAGAGCCTATGACAACACCATGAGGGCCGTTCTGGGCTCTCTAAAACTAGATCTCATGGTCGGTCCCGAAAACTTTCCAGCCGACTTCCAAATCATAGACATTCCTTCCATTTTTAACCTCCTGTTGGGAAGAGCATGGCTACATGACATAGGAGCACTCCCCTCCTCCTTACACCAGAAGATCAAGATACCGTTCGAGGGGAATATAATCACCATCCAAGGAGATCCTGAAAGGACCTTGGCGGATCTGGAATTACCTGTTTTGGGCATAGGGAGCCAGAGTATACAGTTAGGAGGCTTTTCTTACGAGCCTCAAGTACAAGCTCTCACCACCCAGAGAATCGAGTATCTACCCCCTAATAATATCCCTGGTCTCAGCACCAAGATCACAAATATGCTGAGAATGATGAAATATTTACCTGGGGCCAGTCTGGGAATGGGACAACCAGGATTACTTTAGGCCTTAGAACCTGTAACGAGGCATGAAAGAGAAGGGTTGGGGTACCAACGCACCGAAGAGGACAACCAAGAGAAAAAGGGTCGAGGGCATCAGTATCCGAGTTTCAGCTCTCTAAATGGGTTTTTCATCAAAGAAGGAGAGGACTTCCCCTTTTGCGGCTTTCAAGGAAAACGTTATACACAGCTTCTCTACCAAGTTAACGATCAGGCCAGAAGAAGAAAATGAAGACAAGGAAGATGAAGAAGAAGAAAAAATGATCGGAGATCTCTTCGACATCATGGCTCTAGGGCATAATGAGCCAAGAGATAACCCTGTACACTTGATACACGCTGATCCTGATTACCAGGGAAAGGGGGCAAAGAGCGAAATTGTAAGGGTGAGAGATAAGAGTGATGGTAAGGGTAGAAATGAGTCACTCATAGATTCACTTTTTAAACTTGTACCTATAAACACTATCATCAATGAAGAAGACTCTGTTTTGCGTTATCATGTTGATGTTAATTCTGTAATTGCTTATATGGAGTTGGAAAGACTAAACGAACACCCTGAGCGGAAAGAGCAGCATATATAGAATGAAGAAGGAGACACTATTGTAATTAACCTCAGGACGGAAGAGGAAAGGAAAGAGGTCCGTATTGGGGCAAGTCTAAGTGAGACAGAAAGAGAGGAATTCACACAAACTCTGAATGAGTACGTGGATATCTTTGCTTGGTCCTATGCCGATATGCCAGGTTTGAATAGCCAGATATTTATGCACGAGATACACACCAAGCCGGAGTTTAGACCCGTCAAGCAGAAATTAAGAAAGCTTACGCCGGAATGGTCCCTGAAAGTGAAAGAAGAGGTGATGAAGCAACTAAGTGTGGGTTTCTTACGGGTGATCGAGTACCCTTCATGGTTGGCCAACATTGTGCCCGTTCCAAAGGCAAATGGGAAGGTCCGCATGTGTGTAGATTATCGAGACCTAAATAAAGCTTGCCCGAAAGACGATTTTCCATTACCCAACATTGATTTGATAGTGGATAATACCGCTAACCATGCCCTGAAGTCATTTGTAGATGGTTTCGTCGGGTATAATCAGATTAAGATGCACCCGGATCACCAAGAGAAAACAGCATTCATCACACCGTGGGGAACATACTGCTACACCGTTATGCCATTTGGGCTGAAGAATGCAGGGGCAACATATCAGAGGGCAGCTACCGCTATCTTCCACGATATGATTCACAAAGAAGTAGAAGTGTATGTGAATGACATGATAATCAAGTCGAAAGAAAGAGAAGGCCATGTACCACCCTTGCGAGCCTTTTTTGACCGGCTCCGCCAGTATAAGATGAGACTCAATCCGCAGAAATGCGTGTTCTGGGTAACCAAAGGAAAGCTCCTAGGCTATGTCGTCAGTAAAAAGAGAATCAAACCCTGCCAAAGTTTGAGCTATCTGAGACATGCCCGAGCCTCGTACCGAGAAGGAAGTCCGGGGATTTTTGGGTAATTTTCAATACATTAATAGGTTCATCTCTCAGCTTACTCAGACTTGCAAACCTATCTTCAAACTCCTGAGGAAGTCTTCACCAAGAGAATGGGACGATCAGTGCCAGGAAGCTTTTGATAGAATAAAAGACTACCTCTCCAAACCTCTAGTGTTAGCCCCACCACAGACCGGACTGCCACTAATTCTATACCTAACCGTCATCAATTCGGCTGTAGGGGCCATGATAGCCCAACATCTGACCGACACACGGAAAGAACAAGCCATCTACTACATCAGCAAGAAATTGTCCCCATTTGAGATTAACTACACGCCATTGGAGAAATCATGCACCGCTCTCGTCTGGGTAACACAAAAATTACGGCACTACATGCTGGTTTTCCCGATCATCCTGGCATCACAAATTGATCCGTTGAAATACCTCTTCGAGAAACCAGCTCTCTCAAACCGCATGGCAAAATGGTTATTTCTACTCTCCGAATTCGATATCACCTACATGACCCAGAAGGCAATCAAAGGCAAGATTATAGCTGATTACCTGGCCCATAATCCAATATTGGGGGACATGCTAGAAGAAGCTGAATTCCCAGACGAAACTATCATAAATGTTAAGATCGATGAAGACTGGAAATTATACTTTGATGGGGCCGCCAACCGAAACGGGAACAGGATAGGCATCCTGTTAGTCTCTCCAAACCAAACCCACTCCCCGGTTTCGTATCGTCTAGACTTCTTCTGCACCAACAACATGGCCGAATATGAAGCCTGTATAATTGGATTAGAGATCGCACTCCAAAGGGATATAAGGAGAATACAAGTGTATGGAGATTCAGCATTAGTGGTCCACCAAGTTCTGAAGGAATGGAAGACCAGAGATGAGAAATTAGTCCCCTACCTTACCCGACTGGAGGATGTCGCAGAAAGGTTTGAGCATTCAGAGTTTTACTATGTTCCCAGGTCACAAAACAGTTTTGCTGACGCACTAGTAACCCTGGCATCCATGATCGATATCCCGAAGGGGATGGAAGAAATAACTCTTACAGTGCAAAGAAGATCAGGACCAGCACACTGCATGGCCCTTGAGGTAGAGATAAAGAGAATGGGGACTCAACCACTTGGTTTTACGACATCTGAAACCTGTTGAAAAACCATCAGTATCCTGAGCAAGCGGACAAGAAAACACGGGTTACGCTCAGAAGATTAGCATCAAGATTCGTACTTTGCGCCGGGAGACTATATAAAAGGAACTACGATGGAGCTCATCTCCAATGTCTCACTGAAGAAGAATCTGTCAAAATGATGGATCAGATACATGGGGGCGACTGTGGGCCTCATATGAGCGGTCTTACACTTTCTCGTAAAATTATCAGGCAAGGATATTACTGGTCTACCCTGCAAAACGACTGTGTTAACCACGTACGCCGTTGTCACAAGTGCCAAATTTACGCTAAATCTCATAAACTTCCTCCAAAAGAGTTGTACAATATGACTGCTCTCTGGCCTTTCGCAACCTGGGGAATTGACGTCATTGGGAAGATTTCGCCCAAAGCCAGCAACGGCCATGAGTTCATACTAGTGGCCATCGACTACTTCACCAAATGGGTAGAAGCCGAATCTTTCCAAACCCTTGAAGCCAGGAAAGTTGCCCGATACATCAGGAGGAATATCATATGCCAGTATGGGGTCCCACATGAGATCATCTCAAACAATGGCACTCACTTCGAAGGAGAGGCCAATACAGTCATGGAACAATACGGAATCACCCGACACAGATCTTCGCCGTATATACCGCAAACCAATGGGGCAGTAGAGGTCGCCAACAAGAATCTGAAAAGTATCCTAAGCAAGATGACCGACACCTGTCGAGACTGGCCCGAGAAATTACCACATGCATTGTGGGGGTACCGCACCACCGAGAGAGTCTCTACCGGGGCCACCCCATTTTCACTAACATACGGGATGGAAGCAGTCCTCCCTGTTGAGTTAGAGGTCCCCTCTCTTAGAGTAATGCTAGAGAACCAAGTCAATGAATTAGAGTGGGTCCAGGCACGTTATAACGAGTTGGCCCTACTAGATGAAAATAGATTGAAAGCCGCATACCACCACCAAGGGTATCAGAAGAGAATTGCTCGAGCATTTAACCAGAAAGTGAAGACTCGGGGTATCAATGAGAACGACATCGTATTAAAATAAATTCGAGAGCCAGCCAGGGACCCAAGGGAAAAGTTTGGACAAAAGTGGGCAGGGCCATACATCGTCAAAAAAATCGATACAGGGGGTGCCGCTATACTCACTGACTTAGACGGATAGTTGCTGCATTCACCAGTCAACATGGATCGACTGAAGAAGTATTACCAAAAGATGTAACATGTATAGATAAGAACTACGTAAACCTGAGCCCCAACTCAAATTTGTGTTTTTGAAAAATCAAAAAGGGGAACGTAGGCAACTTGAGAAGTGGCTTCAGGCCTGGTTTAAACTTTGTAATGAAATTTATTCCCCATAAAACAGTCCCTCGTATATTATTAAGGCAGTTCAGAACACCAAAAGTTACAAAGGAGATACAGCATACGGAAAAACCTAATCCCTAAGGGTTGGCCAAGCAGGATCCTCAGTAGCCAAGTCAATTCGAGCCTCATCAAAGATCTGGTACGCAAAGACAATACTCTCTTCTGTAGGCTCGGAGTCCATAAATCGGAACCACTCCATTTGGAGGGGATCATCAATTAGCTCCCCTTCTAAAGACACCTAACGAGAACAGATGATGTCAGCCCGAAAGGGGCCTGGTAATACCGAAACGGGCATAGTTGAACTGACGAGTCAGTCGAGCACGCCACATTCTCTCTACTAATAAAGAAACATGCGGGGTTACAAATTTAGACTCAGAGGAGAAGTTGTTCAGACCAAGGGGAATGTCCTGAGGAATGTTGAACTTCCGAATAAGACGTCCTGGGAGATAAAAGGAGGTAAATCAGAGCCCACGGAGCCGAACATAGTTCTGGCCACCTGTACTAAGCACCATCGCCCTCAGCTTCCACCAAGGAATGTTCCACCGGATAGCCCGAAAATTCTCCAAAAACAACACCGTCCAATCAGAGGAAGACATGGTCAAAGCACTAAAGAGGGGACGACGGAAAAAGTGCGTCAGGTTGTCAAGCCGCACCCCGTTAAAACCCACCGATCGAAAATGCTCCAACAGCCACATGTATAGCAAACAAGGGCTTCCCTTAAAAAAGGGTAAGGCTCCCCTTCGAAGATTATCCAAGCCGTTCAGAGTCTCTGCAAGAACGATCGGCACTATAGACTCCCCGTTCCTAGCATGATAAATCAGACTCAGAATAGTCGGATCAACACGAGAAGAGCTAGTCACCAGTAACATATCAGAAACAAGACAGATCAAGGCCGTCGTAGTATGCCCCACACTATAAGAAGCTCTCTCTTCGTAGCGATGAAAGAACCTCCCCATTTTATGGAGGTCAAGAAGCCCGTCGATAATAAAACCATCACAGGCCGCTTGGGGAATAGCTAACAGAGCAATCAGCATATCTCGAGGACCGATTTCTTCTTTGGGAACAGCCATCGAAAGACGAACATCAGAACGCAATAGCCAGGAAAACTCCTCATAAGTCGGACAGAGCTCATCTAGTCCAAAGCGGAAAAGATGATCCGCAGGACTCCAAAAATACAAAGCACCTAACAAAAAAGAAAAATCTACAGGACGATGGCACTAACCCGCTAAAGGGCTAAAAGCACCGAAGTTCAAACCATTCTCAGAAGATATCAGAGCATCTCGGGTTTCAACATAAGAAAAATCAGAATTTGTGCAATAAGAAGACATTTTAGGAAAGGTGTGGGGATGAAGGAAGGAAGATGGGTGTATTTATAGCAAAAAAGAGGGTCACGTGACTGTTCATCGCGCGACAAACCCATGTACAGGAGGGATTGTCGCGCGACAATCCCCTTTGGTGTCACCCTATTTTTACTTTTCTTACACATAAGAGTCATTCTTGCCAAAAGAATCACTTCTGGGGTGCATTTTGTGCTCACTCTGTTCTTTTGCAGGAACCCTAAGTACTGCCACATCACAAAAGGTATGACTCCTAAATTATCGATTCATGTAAATATTATATTTTCATCACAGATAAGGAAAAAATGCATCATTAGGCACAAATAAAGATTTTCATAATAACTGATAAAAGAACAGTTTTCAAAAAAACTAAATCTCTGTCTAAATATCTAAAAAAATAAAAACTACATATCTGTCTGAATTAACTAAATGCAGGAAAAGAAAACTAATCTATCCTAGCGCACTTCGACACGCTACCACTATCACCCGAGCCCTCCTCAGGAGTTAGGTCACCACTGGGACGCCCTGAGTAGGAGGGACTACTGCCTGAGAAGGCCCCGTTGACTGGACGATAGTCGTAGGATGGATCACCAAGGACCGAGAGCGCCTAGAAGTCCGACTACTACTCCTTCGAGACTCCGTCCGAGCATGAGAAGAGGTCAGAGGGTCGCCCGGCCGTAAAGAAACGTCAATCGCTCTCTGATAGTCACGCATATATGCTGGAGGGTCTCGACCAACGTATTGGAGGAGGTTTCAGTTATAAAGGTGCTGGGCGTGCCAAGCCCTCAAATCCGCCACCCGTACACTCACCCGCTGCGAAAGACACAAGATAAGAGAATCAGCACAGTCGAAATAAATAAATATAAATATAAAAGTATCGAGAAAAGTTGAAGTAGGTACCTCATCACCAGAGCGACCACCCAAGAAGTCAAAAGCATCCTCAGGAAGAGGGTACTCAGGAACAGTGTATCGACGTAAACCGGCGCCGACATAAGAGATATCTCTAGAAAGTGGAGGAAGATCTACCGAAGGAATGGACAAGCCCACCGGAACATCAGTAGAAGTGGACCCACCCTCCTTGCGAATTGGGAACAGGGGAGGCCGAGAAGATGAGCCGCCGAGACCCGGAGATCGGGCTGGAGGACCCATAGCAGTCGACGGAAGAGGGGTCAGTGTGGCAAATGTACGAACACCCGGGGGATCCACCAAAGCCGTCGCTCTCAAAGACGGGACCCTGCTGGAAGGAGTGGTCACAGCAGCAGGAGGGGTCCGCCCGAACTGCTCATAGTCGACCCCAAAGTTCACAGGGTCCCAGAACCGCTCCGAAAAATCTGCTGCAGCTCCCTCAGCAGCTTCAGCATCCTCAAAAATAGCCCCTGGAGATGCTGATGGACTAGTGGGGAACTCAAAACCCTCAGCAGGCTGCTCCTCTCTAGGCGTTGTCTGAGGAGGCTGCTCTAGAACAGCCGCTGTCCCACCTCCCTCACCGCCCTTGAATCTATCATCACCTCCCTCGGGTCTATCATCACCTCCCTCAGCACCAGCAGGGACGTCCCTCTCTCCCTCAAGGTCATCATCGTCAGAATCCAAAATATTGTCCCTCTAATCGGGAACAGGCGGCAGCTGACCGAGAACTATCCCGGACAAATGAGCCTGTCCTCATATATAGTTAGGATCACCTCCCAACGCCCGGTACCTCTCATAAAAGACCCATCCCTGAGTCCCATTCGGCTCCCTCATCAAGTAACAGGTAGCGAAGACAGCATAATCTCCCTCCTCGGTGAACGTCTGAAAACCAAGCCCGTCAACCATCGCCTGCACCATCACCGGGTCGATCTCGCCCGTGTGCCTCATCAGAACTGGCGGGAATGAAGGAACTCTAGGCCACTGGGCCGGTGTGTGCTGGCGAATGACTCTTTCGCCCAAATAGAAGTGAAGGCCATACTCGTCCCTGATAAGCCGCCTGGTCCTCGAGGCAGTCAGAGCACGGCATATCCAAAATGGAGACCCAAGTTACCCCAGGGGGCCCACTCAATCTGAACAAGAACAAATTTTATTTCAGTTATTTGTATTCTATTTTACTAGTTAAATTATTAAAGAGAGAATACTAAAATATTTACCTGCTCCTCTAACAGGTCATGGACGGCAGCTCTGGTCTCCCGAGTCTGGTATACATAGGGAGCCCTGTAGTTCCCCGCAATGAATCTGCGGAGAAGGGGAAACTGATCCTCGTTCTCAACGAGGAGATCCACCTGGGCGCGACCCAGACGGGTATAAGCCACGAACCAACTCTGAAGAGGAAACATAAAGAATATCAGCAACAATCAACAGATAATATATAAAAGACTGAAACAAAAATAATAGACAAAAGTATATACCTCCCACAGCAAAGAAAAGCCCTTGAGGTTCAGGGCTAGATGGCGAGAAACCTGGTCCATAGCATCGTAAAGGATGGCAAGAATAAAACCACCCCAGTCATAGTCAAACATAATACTAAAATCCTGGAGATAGGGCAGCCACCAGAGATGGGCCGGGTCCCCCCCACGGGCCTCGAACAAATCATGGAGCGTCAGTAAAAGAAGGACGCGGGCATACTGACGCGCCTCTTGGCGAGTCATCGGGGCTCCTGAAGTAATTAATCTGGCTCTCTCTGTCGCCAGGCGCGTGACCAAAACAGTCCGAGGAATCGTATCACCGGAACTCCGTCGCTCCAAAAACCATCCTAGTGCACCGACTATACCCTATGCCGTCAGACGCAAGGGGACGTCAATCTGGATAGGGACACCCCCTGAAGGAATCCCAGTCAAGGCAAACAGGTCTAACGGGGTCATCGTCATCTCCCCCCAGCTCCAGTGGAAGTTATGAGTGGTATTCCATCAGTGACAGGCCAGAGCCGACACCAACACAGCCGCCTTGGATACCCGCCCCGGGAGGGCATCGAAGAAAGAACTGAAAGGAGTCGCAAGGAGCAACTCCTGGACAGGGCCGGTGCCTGTCGCCACTCTAAAGAAATAGTGTTGGGAGAACCCCAACCACGGCCAACCCACTGCAAACAAAAGAACGAGTACAGGATTATGAGGATACTTTAGTGTAATTATGAGAGATATAGGGCTATAGGGGTAAATTATGTAATTTTCCAAACTTGAGGGTACTTCAGTGTAATTATGAGAAATATAGGGCTATAGGGGTAAATTATGTAATTTTCCAAACCTGAGGGTACTTTGGTGTAATTATGAAAGATATAGGGCTATAGGGGTAAATTATGTAATTTTCCAAACCTGAGGGTAATTTGGTGTAATTATGAGAGATATAGGGTTATAGGGGTAAATTATGTAATTTTCCAAACCTGAGGGTACTTTGGTGTAATTATGAGAGATATAGGGCTATAGGGATAAATTATGTAATTTTCCAAACCTGATGGTACTTTGGTGTAATTATGAGAGATATAGGGTTATAGGGGTAAAATTATGTAATTTTCCAAAACCTAAGGGTACTTTGGTGTAATTATGAGAGATATAGGGTTATAGGGGTAAATTATGTAATTTTTCAAAACTGAGGGTACTTTGGTGTAATTATGAGAGATATAGGGTTATAGGGGTAAATTATGTAATTTTCCAAAACTGAGGGTACTTTGGTGTAATTATGAGAGATATAGGGCTATAGGGGTAAAATTATGTAATTTTCCAAACCTAAGGGTACTTTGGTGTAATTATGAGAGTTATGGAGTTATGAGTGTACATTATGTAGTTTTCTAAAAACCTAAGAGGTATCGCAGGTAAAAGTTTGTGTTCGCCAAATCGGACGTTATTTCTAGGCAGACATGCATACTAACATTGTTCAAAATATATGCAGGAAACGACAGAAATAATAGATAAAAACACGAAAAGAAGACATACCAGAGACCGTCGACAGATCTTGTGAGAAACAGGATCTATCAAGAGCCATAGAACATCCAGAACTGGAGCAGCCCGGGTAACGTCTCGGTAGACCACCGCCCGACCACGGTCCAACCCGTCCTCACCAGACCAATCAAGGTCCTCCCAATCGTCATGATGAGGACTGCAACGGAGAACACCCTGAGCGTTGGTAAAAGTGACCTCCTCCTGGTCACCCTCGAGTCGATCCGGCTGTGCAGGGTCCATCTGTATATGTAGAGAGTAATGAGAAAGTCAGAAAAATCAAAAAAGCGGCAGGGCTTCCGCGCTTGAGAGTAGAGAGAAGGAGAGCTAGAGAGAGAAAGAAAAAAGAGAGAATGAGGTGGAATGAGGTCAGCAAGAGGCATATATAATGAACCAATTTGTCGCGCGACAAATGGTCTCATTGTCGCGCAACAAATGGCCCTGCCCCGAAATGTCGCGCGACATATTTCCCCCCTCCCCTGATTTTTTTACCTTTGTCTCATTTTATCTCTTGCAGGGGTACTTCAGAGAGACAGTTTTTGAAAAAATTGCTAAAAACCGCGCACCCAGGATGAAAATTCGAGGAAAACTTCCAAAATCATCTCTTCGAAAAAGCGAGTACGGAAAACAGCAGTTAAAAGTAGTCTTTGATCTCCCAAGAAGGACTAAGACCATCAATGAGAAAGAGAAAAATATCAAGATAAGACGGGAATAAGAAAAAATTGAAAAAGTAGAAAAGAGAAAGAGCTCGCATGAGCGCCCAGAGCGAGCGAGAAAAACAGAAAGGCAAAGTGACAGGGAGAGCCACACCAAAAGTGACAGCTAGGTCAAAACCGGCTCAGGGCTTCGTTTTGGGTGAGTAAGGCTCCTGATCACGACAAAGGGATAAAAAAAGACTCCTAATCAAAAACAGAGAAGGCCAGGAAAAGTCTTTCCCAAAAGAGGGAGAAATAAGGGCATCGAAAAACAGAATACGGTGTGGGCCCACCAAAAGAGAAAACAGAGATCAGAGATTGAACTTTCAAACAAATTTTCTTTTCAGCACGATACAGGAGAGATGGTTTGGAAAACCTCGAATCACCACTCTGCGAAGAGCAAAAAAAATCCGAAAACTTCCATCTGAGAGAAGTATCCTCACTCGAGGAAAACATGAGAATAAAATTCAAAAAGATACAAGAAAACGGACATCTAGATAAAGATAAGACCCCGAGAAGCTCTTTTTTCTTCGTTAAAATTCTCTCTCTCACTCTAACAGTCTAAGAGAAACAAACGAACATATTCACCAGGGTACAACACAAGCCCTCATCAGAGGCAAAGCATAGGCACAAGCCCTCTCCAGAGGCAAAAATACTCACAAAAGCCCTCCCAGAGGCAATTTTTCTTCCCTTTTTTACAGAGCACAGCCCTCCCAGGGAGGCACAGTGTAGCAATGGTAGTCCTCCCACCTAAGGCGAGAAGATCAAAAGCCCTCCCAAAGAGGCACAGTGTAGCAATGGTAGTCCTCCCACCTGAGGTGAAGCCCTCCCAGAAAGGCACAGTGTAGCAATGGTAGTCCTCCTACCTGAGGCGAAGCCCTCCCAGAGAGGCTTAGTGTATCAATGGTAGTCCTCCCACCTGAGGCGAAGCCCTCCCAGAGAGGCACAGTGCAGCAATGGTAGTCCTCCCACCTGAGGCGAAGCCCTCCTAGAGAGGCACAATGTAGCAATGGTAGTCCTCCCACCTGAGGCGAGAAGATCAAAAGCCCTCCCAGAGAGGCATAGTGTAGCAATGGTAGTCCTCCCACCTGAGGCGAAGCCCTCGCAGAGAGGCACATTGTAGCAATGGTAGTCCTCCCATCCTGAGGCGAGAAGATCAAAAGCCCTCCCAGAGAGGCACAGTGTAGCAATGGTAGTCCTCCCACTTGAGGCGAAGCCCTCCCAGAAAGGCACAATGTAGCAGTAGTAGTCCTCCCACCTGAGGCGAAGCCCTCCCAGAGAGGCACAGTGCAACAATGGTAGTCCTCCCACCTGAGACGAGAAGATCAAAAGCCCTCCCAGAGAGGCACAGTGCAGCAATGGTAGTCCTCCCACCTGAGGCGAGAAGATCAAAAGCCCTCCCAGAGAGGCACAGTGGAGCAATGGTAGTCCTCCCACCTGAGGCGCAAAGTGGAACAAAAGGTAGTCCTCCCATTTGAGGCTAATGGAGCAATGGTAGTCCTCCCTTCTGAGGCGAGTGGAGCAAATGTAAGTCCTTGAAAGAGGCAATGAGGTAACAAAACCCTCTCATGAGGCAAAACCAAACACAAAGCCCTCTTCGGAGGCATTCACGAACACTTTTTTGCATACGCACACTTCCTTAGAGTTCTTGCGGGAGCCATGGATCATGGTCTCTTCCAGTCGCCTCAATTCCTTGTGAGCAAGGAGCTTGAGTTGAGAGGGTCTGTAGACACCCCGATCCGTGACCCCCGTAAGAACCCTAACGACTTTCGAGAATTACTATTTTTGGAGTCCGAGACCCACCCGAAGCTACCCTAAAAGGGTTTGTTGGCCAACAAACCTATTTTTAAGTGGGATTGTCTCACGACATATCAGTATGTCGCGCGACAATCACTTCTTTGTCGTACGACAAACTCCTCTGACCCCGACCATCCACTCTCTGACAAATTAGTCTGTCAGAAACATCACTTCAGCCGTTTGTCGCACGACATTGGACACATTGTCGTGCGACATATGCCCCTTTTGGGGAAGTGTCGCGCGACAATCTTTCCCGAGCACTATAAATAGGCCAACACCCCCAAGGGTTCAGGGACAGCAACTTTGGATTGAAGAATTATTGGCTTATATCTAATTTCCTAGTCTTTCATCAAGCATTCTCGATTCTCGTCTTATTTCTGAAGAATTATCGAATCTATTTACGACACTCGACGTGTCCCGTCTCTGGAATCGAATTCTCAAAAATATCTGAAGAAGGAAAAGATTATTATCGCCGAAAATCTCTCCGCCGTATTATATTTTCTTTCTTATTATTATTCTCGTCGGGAAGGTAAAGAAAGTCTCTTATAGTATTTGACATTAAATATCTGTGTACTTGTTTTATTTCTGTTGTTTTGTCCATATTTTATTTGAACAAACTTATTGTCAAGTTACAAATAGTCTACCGTTTTCAAAACAAAAGACCGTGATAAAACCATTTGCAAAACCAGAAGAGTAAGTACATTATCATCCGGATAAAATTCTGTTTTCAAAACCCGGACCGGTAAAACCTACTTAGGAATTAAAAACTCGGTATATCCTATCTGTTTCATAGATTGTGATATGTCTGGTAGAACTCCCCTCAAGAGTTCCAATTCCATATTAAATTAGTTTTGATACAAGATCCAACACTTTTTCCGAAACAAGTCAAAACCCGAGAAAAATCGTCGTTATCTGAGAAATAACACGGTAAAACTCCCTCTAAAGTAAAACAACTCTTTTCACTTATATTTATCTTTCCTAAAACTAAACATTGGATCTCGGAACATAGAGGTTTTCACCCCTTTTCCCGTTTTCCCAAAATTAGGGTTTTCATTTAGAAAGTAGTAGACTGTCAATAAAAGCATCTAAGTTTTTTAACATAGAATAAACATATAAAAGACCACTAGAGACCGAAAGGGCAGAATGGGTGCTTAACACCTTTCGAAACCGTAATATATTTTTTGAACCCTATAGAATCCTAGTCTCGTAGACAAACGTGTAAAGAAAGGCTTAACTGTAGCCTTTCCTCTTACATAACCTCTTTTGTCCGTTTTTTCGTAAAACGTACTGGCGACTCTGAACGAACCCTCTTGTATCTATAAATAGAATATAGGAACACCGGATGTGAACCATCAACCAAGATACTCCAGCAAAAGGAATGACGGAATCCGTTCCGACGTTTCAGACGCCCAACAATGGGGACGAGACCTGGGGGTCGCATTTGCGGATTCTCACAACTGCTGTGTGGTTGAGAGTCCACAAAATGTAGACACATCAAATACGCTGAAGTCCTACTATCATGTGGTTGAAAGTCCACAAAATCTAGACCGCGAAAACTGTCCCCTAGTTTCTTATTATTGTTGTTGTGGAGCAATCATATCTCTAGTTGTTATTATTTACTTTACCATTGTTATTAGTGTAAATCTATAATACCATTTTGGACTAAAGTAGTGATCATTGATACTTTACTTGATTTCATAATATACGTAATGGTAAAGTGGAAATCAATAATGAAATGGCCTAGGTTGGATAACCTTTAACTTTATAAGATAATAAGTATCCCATGATTGAACCTTGGAGGTAGTTGAGAATATACTAGTAACATTGCCAACTTGAGGAATACGGGAATATGTAGTATGACAAACCTTTGGATGGCTGTGGTTCTAGAAAAAGCCATCTTGTGATGGGTTGTCCATTGTAGACGGTTGCGTATATGTTGGATCCAAACACATTGGTTGATTATGATGCGGGAGGTAGCTTAGATTACAGGTAGTTTTCGGTTGTTAGTATGGGAATCGTAGTGGATAGGTTCATCATGTTAGTTAAGGTGAATTGCAATATCTTTATTACTAAAGAGATAAACTATAATTTTGTATAACTCACGCACATGCTTGGTTGAAATGTGAATTTTTTATAAAAATTTATATTAGTTCCCATTGAGCCCAGTTTTGGCTCACCCTCATTTTTCTAATAGTTTGGCAGGTGGGTCCTTGGGGTAGCGCGTGCTTATCTTGTTTTAGTTGCCTCTAAATCACCACAAACCTCATAGAAGGTTGTGACTTAGAAGGACTTAGTTGTCTAGTTATTGTTTACTCTTATAGTAAGAATTGTAAGGACTTCAATAATTACATTGAGACCTCGTTAGAGGATTGCATATATTTGATGTGTATGTATATATTTTATTCTACAAATGTGTTCATCAAAGATGTGGAGTGGATTTTATAATGATTTTGGATCTGAAAAGATTTACATGAAATTGTTTTCCTTTTCATAAGATGAATTATCAATTATACAAACTCCACATGCCAAAATTTTCTAAATAAGATTTTCAAAATAAGTTATCTTTTTTATTTCTTGTAACTTTTCACTTGCCGTTGGTGTACGGCACCGTGATTAACCGGTATTCAGAGGTGTAATCCTCTTAATGGGATTTGGAGTGTCACAATGATTTTGCAATTATAACTATAGCAAATTGTGAGAATCCGCAAATGCGACTCCTGGCTCTTAATCCCTGGTTTGAGGGTTTAAGACATCATAAAGGATTCCGTGGTTTTATTTGTTTCAATATAAGGATAAATCTTATTTTCTATTTCTAGATGCAAGTGGGTTCATTCAGAGTCGCCAGCACGTTTTATGAGAAAATGTACAAAAGGTTTATGTGGGGGTAAATACCAAAGCAAGCCTTATCCCCACACGTTTTTGTTTACAAAACCAGAATTTTATAGTGTTCGGGAACTATGTTACAGTTTGGGAAGGTGTTAAGCACCCATTCTACCTTTTCAGTCTTCAGTGGTTTTATATGTTTATTCTATGTTGAAAAACTTGGATGCTTTTACCAAGAATACTAATTTCGTAAAATAATTAGTAAAGAAACCTGATTTTGGGGAAAGCATAGAATGGGATAGAAAACTTGTATTCCGTGATTCGAAGTTTTTGATTTTATAAGAAAAGAAATATAAATGACAAAATCTTATAGTTTTTGGGAATTTGGAAAGGATATTCTAATATTGTTTCCTCAGATAACAATGTTAGTCTTATCTTTGTTTTGATTATTTTAGAATTGATTTGATATGGAATTAGACCTTTGAGTATAGCATATCAGGTATATATAAGTCTATATAAAAGACAGAATATACCCGATTTTAATTCTTAAGTAAGTTTTATCGTTCCGAATTTGAAAACTTAATTTTATCCAGATAATAATATACTTACTTTTTCTGATTTTTGAAAATAGTTTTATCAGGGTTTCGTTTTGAGAAAACAGGAGACTATTTGTAATCCAATAATAAGTTTATTCAATTAGAAAATAGACAGAGCAACATATATAAATAAATGAAAAGAAGTACACAGATATATAAATATAAATATAAGAGATTTTATTTACATTCCAGGCGAGATAAATAAGATAAGAATGAGAGAAAATATAATTTGACATAATATAATTCGGTAGATATTAGCTTTTCTTCTCTAAAAATTGTCGAGAATTTGACTCTAGAAGACAATACGTGGAGTATTGAAACTCAGAGATTCCTCGAGAATTTGATAATAATAAGTTGACTTGAATGTCTTCAAAAAATCATATTTAGAGAGAGATAATAGCACTTTCTTTGAGGCGAAGTTGTTTTCCTAAAACCCTTAGAGTGTTGGCTTATTTATATTGTTCGAGGTAGATTGTCGCGCGACATTCCCTTCAAAAATGTAAATGTCGAGTGACAAACGGCTAAAGTGATGTCCATGACAGACTGATGTGTCAAGAAGTGGATGGTCTGGGTCAGAGGAGTTTGTCGCGCGACAAAGACTTCTGAAAGATGGTTTGTCTAGCGACAAAGACTTCGGAAATAAAGTTTATTGCACGACAAAGTCCTCTGGAAACAGTTTTGTCAGACTACGAACTTCCTAAAGAAGTTTCTAGTTTTTTTTGGGTGAGTCATAGACTAAAAAAAGTACTTTTATGATAATTTTAGGGTTTTTGCAGGGGTCATAGATTGGGGTGTCTATAGTCCCTCTCGACTCAACCTAAGGTTGCAAGGAATTGAGGTGACTGAAAGAGACCATGATCCATGACTCCCGCAAGAACTCTAAGAGAGTGCCCGTATGTGGAAGTGTTTATGCATGCTTCCGGGGAGGGTTTTGTGATTGATTTGCCTCTGAAGAGGGCTTATGTGAATGGATTGCCTCCAGGAAGAGCTTGTGGTTTTATAAAGAAAATAACTTACGCTGCCTCCAAGGAGGGCTTCCCTTACTCCACTGCCCCTCTAGGAGGGTTTCATTTGGTTCACTACCTCTCTGGGAGGACTTTTTTTGCTCCACTTCCTCTTTGAGAGTACTTTGTTTGCTCCACTGCCTCTCTAGGAGGACTTCTTTGCTTTACTGCCTCTTTGGAAGGACTTTGTTTTCTCCACTGCCTCTTTGGGATGACTTCT
The DNA here is from genome assembly GCA_021464415.1 of Lonicera japonica. Taxonomy (NCBI): domain Eukaryota; kingdom Viridiplantae; phylum Streptophyta; class Magnoliopsida; order Dipsacales; family Caprifoliaceae; genus Lonicera; species Lonicera japonica. The sequence continues at coordinate 10,511,227 of CM038463.1, forward strand.
TTTCTCCACTGCCTTTTTGGAAGGACTTTGTTTACTCTACTGCCTCTCTGGGAGGACTTTGTTCATTCCACTGCCTCTTTGGGAGGACTTTTTTGCTTTTGAAAAAACAGGGAAAAAAACATAATTTCCTCAAAAGAAAGGGCTTTGTATGACCTGGTGGTGATCATGTAATTGTATCTTCTCCTACAACTAAAGTGAAAGAGAGAAAATTTGGAAGGTGAAGTGACTTATCATGAGTTCATTCATTCAAAAAATGTTTTCCGCCTTTTGGGAATCTTTTAAAACTTTATATGCTTGCTTTGTTTCCAAAAGAGAACACTTTTTTCGAAAAAAAACAATTTTTCGGATTTCATTGACTTTTGCAAAGCGATGATTTGAATTTTTGTTTCCAATTCAACTCTTCTATGTCGTGCTAAAAAGAAAATTTACTTAAAAGTAATCTCTGATCTTTTTGGTCATTATCCGTTATCTTTGAGGAATTTGTGGGCCCACATCCTTTTCCATTTTTGATACCCTTATTTTTCCCTCGTTCAGGAAAGCTTTTCCTGGCCTTCTCTGTTCTTGACCAAGAGCTTTTTGCCCTGTTTAAGGTGATCAGGAGCCTTACTCACCCAAGACGAAGCCCTGAGCCAGTTTGGCCTAGCTGTTACTCTTGGTGTGGCTCTTCCTTCCACTTTTATACTCTTTTGTTTATCTCGCTCACTTTAGGTGCTCATGTGGGATTTTTTTTTCTTTTTTCTACTTTTTTTCTTTTTTATATTCCTGTCTTATTTTGGTATTTTCTCATCCTCATTGCTGGTTTTTGGTTCTCTAGAGATCAAAGATTCCTTTGTAGTTTGTTTTGTCCTCGCGTTTTTAAAGAGATGACTTTGAAATTTTGCATTCATTTGTCATTTTGTATGCGTTTTTATTGAAAAGAAATAAAATAAAGAAAACTCTTTCGGAGGTGTTCCTGTAAGAAAAAAGTAAGCAAAAAGTCAAAAAATTCGGGGGAGATGGAAATGTCACGAGACACTTTAGTGGGCGGCTTTTGTCGTGCGACAAAAGGGCCGTTTGTCGCGCGACAGTCTGGCCAGGTATATAATCCTTCTTTTGAGATCACTCCACCTTATTTCCCTTTCTCTTTCTCTCTCTAGACTCCTATCCTTCTTTCTATTCTTTCTCTCTGTAGCGCAAAAGCTCTGCTGCATTAGTTTTTTTTTAGGATTTTACTCTACTACTTCTTCTATTGCCATGGACCCCGCTCTACCAAACTGTTTGGAGGGTGACCAGGAGGGGGTTGCTTATACAGACCCCCATGGAGTCATACGCTGCAATCCCCATCATGACGATTAGGCGGAGATTGAGTGGTACAGTGAGGATGGCGTGGATTGTGGGCATTTGGTAGGCTACTAGGACATGACCCGAACTACTCTTGTCCCAGATGTTCCTTGGCTTCTGATGGGGCCAGTTTCTCACTAGATTCGTTGTTGGCACCTCGTATGTTTATCTAAAAATTTTAGTTTTATAAATATGCATGTATGAATATTTGTGTATAATAATGCATGCCTAGGAATTACATACGAATATTTAGGCTATGTTTTCCATGTAAGGATACTGTTTAATCTTAGTATTCTTGTTTTTGTCGTTTCCGTACATGTTTAAAAAGGATACTAAGTTAGTTTCTTGTGATTTTCCTAAGTAATGATATCCGATTTTGGAATTACATACTCTAACCTTTTTATACTCGAACTAAGATACTTATAACTTTCATAATTACCCAAAGTACCATCAGTTTTAGAAAATTACATACTTTACCCCTATAAGCCCTATGACTCTCATAATTATACCAAAGTACCCTCATGTTTGGAAATTTACGCCTATAACCCCCATAACTATAATAATTACACCAAAGTACCCTCGAATTTTGAAAATTACATAATTTACCCTTATAACCACCATAACTCTCATAATTACACCAAAGTACCATCATGTTTTGAAAATTACATAATTTACTCTTATAACCCCCACAACTCTCATAATTACACCAAATTACCCTTATGTTTGGGAATTTATATAATTTACCCTTATAACCCCTATAGTTCTCATAATTACACCAAAGTACTCTTAGGTTTTGAAAATTACATAATTTACCCTTTTAAACCATATAACCTTCATAATTACACCACAGTACCCTCAACTTTTGAAAATAATATAATTTACCCTTATAACCCTCATAACTCTCATAATTATATCAAAGTACCTTCAAGTTTTGAAAATTACATAATTTACCATTATAACCCCTATAACTCTTATAATTACACCAAAGTACCCTTAAGTTTTAAAAATTACATAATTTATCCTTATAACTCCTAACTCTCATAATTACACAAAATACCCTGAAGTTTTAGAAATTACATAATTTATCCTTATAAACCCCATAACTCTCATAATTACACTAAAGTACCCTCAAGTTTTAGAATTTACATAATTTACCCTTATAACCCCATATCTCTCATAATTACACCAAAGTACCCTCAAATTTTAAAAATTACATAATTTAGCCTTATAACCCCCTAACTTTTCAAAGTACACTCAAGTTTTTGAAATTATATAATTTACCTTTATAAATCCTATAACCATCATAATTACACTAAATTATCCTCAGGTTTTAAAAATTATATAATTTACCTTTATAAATCCTATAACTCTCATAATTACACCAAAGTACCCTCAAATTTAATCACATAATTTACCCTTATAAACCTTATAACTCTCATAATTACACTAAGGTACCCTCAAATTTTAAAAATTACATAATTTACCCCTATAAATCCTATAATTATTATAATTTACTTATATATATATATCCATTGTGTCTGTAGTGGGTTGGACGAGGTTGGGGTTCTTCCAACACTATTTCTGCTGAGTGGCGACATGCCTTAGCCCCTGTACATAAGTTATTATTTATTGACTCCTTTTGGCATTTTTCTCGATGCACCGCTAGAAAGTGTGTCGAGGGTGGAGGTTCTAATGACGGCTCTTGCGACTCATTGGTGGGACACTACTCATAAGTTCCACTAGAGCTGGGGAGAGATGACGATGAGATCGTTGGATCTATTTGTTTTGACAGGGATACGCTTGGGAGGCGTTTCTATTCAAATTGATGTTCCTTTAGGCCTCACCTTCAAGGGTATATTAGGTGCGCTGGTGTGGATTCTAGAGCGATGGGGCTCAGGTGATACCATTCCTCAAGCCATCCTGATCATGGGCCTGGCGATGGAGAGAGCCATATTGGCTGTACTGGAGAGCAGATCACGAGACAATAGGCGTGCCAGTATGCCCGTATTTTGCTTTTGTTGACACTTCATGATAAATTCGAGGCCCGTGGCGGGATACGACCCATATCTGGCGGCTGTCTTTCATCTGAGATTTCAACGCTATGTTCGACTATGATTGGGGCGATTTTATCTTGGCCGCTCTTTATGATGCCTTGAACCTTAAGGGCTTTTCTTTATTGTGGGAGGTATAAATCTTTGATTTTTTTTTATTTGTCGTATATTTACACTCTTATATAATAATTGTTGCTAACGACCTTATATCTTTCTTTTTTCAGAGTTGGGTTATAACATATACCCGCCATGGTTTTGCCCAGGTGGATCTCCTTATCCAGAACAAGGATCAGTTCCCACTTCTCTGCCGGTTCATAGCGGAGAACTACAGGGCTCCTTATGTACATCAAACCCGAGAGATTAGGGTCACTGCTATTCTGACATGTTGGAGGAGCATGTTAGTATTTATTTAAATATTATTTATTTTTAAATATATATATAAACAGATCACTAAAAAGATTATTTCTTATCTTTTTCAGATTAAGTGGGCCTTGTGGGGGTGATTTGGGCCTTCATTTTAGATACGCCTGAGCTCTCATAGCCTCGAGGCCCAGATGGTTAATTCGAGACAAGTACGGTCTTCACTTCTATCTGGGAGAGCAAGTTATCCGTTAACATCCACTGGCTTAGTGGCCTTGGATTCCGACATTTCCACATGTTTTGATGAGACAGACATACGAGATTGATCCTATGACGGTATTAGCATTAGTAGATGGGCTAGACTTTTAGACTTTCACCGAAGAGGATGACTATGCCGCCTTTACTACTTGATGCCAACATTACAATTTGTTGAGGACGGTCCCAGGGCAGCTACTACATGGCCCAAACCAGAGATAGACTATTTTAGATTCAGATAAGGATGATCCCGAGGGTGATAGCGATGTTCTTACTATTGTAGAGAGTGGTGGTGACGACATACCTTACTCATGAGGAGACCTCAGGTGACAGTGAAAGTGTGTCGAAGTACGCTCGAGTAGATTAGCTTACTTTTCATGCATTGCTTTAGGATTCTTTTAGACATAATTTTAGTCCTTAGTTCGGTTTCCTTCATCTTCTCTATTTTGTTTTTAGAAAACTATTTTTTGTAGGAAATACTTTATGAAAGAGTTTATTTATGAAAGAAATATTTTCTTTTTATGTCTGTGATGGATATAATATATTTATATATATATTAACTATATCAAAATGTGTTTGGTTAAAAGAACATACCTTTGTGTCGTAATATGACCCTAAGGTCTCCGTAAAAAATGGAATAAAGTGAGTATGATACACACATAAGTAATTCTTTTAGCAATAATGTTTTTAACATTTGAGTTTTATAGTTTGTCGCACGAAAACTCTCCTGGATATAGGATTGTCGTGCTACAATCGCCCCAGGTACTGTTTTATTGCAAGATAAATAGGTATAGAACACTCATTTTTACTATAAATACTCTAGGTTCCTTCCTTCATTCCCACGCCATTTTTTCTCTCTTATTTTCCTAGATGCAATGCCATCCTACCATTCAAATTCCGATTTTTTGTATATCAAAGCTCGAAATGCCTTATTATCTTCGAAAAATAGTTTAAACTTTGGTTTGTTTAGCCCCTTGGCGGTGTGGGATTTTTGTCCTGTAGGTTTTTCTTTTCTATTGGGTGCTTTAGCTTTTTAGAATCTGCACAATTTTTTTTTTGCTTTGGTCTAGACGAGCTCTATCCGACTTTCGAGGATTTCTTAAGGCTCTTACATTTTGATATGCTATTCCTTATGGTTGTTTCGATCGAGGATATCAGTCATCGAGATATGATTATTGCCTTGCTATCGATCCCTCAGGTGGCATGTGATCGTTTCATTATTGAGGGTTTGTTGGATCTTCATCGGATTGTTAACTTCTTTTATCGTTATGAGGACGATCCCTCATTTCTATTGGGTGCTTTAGCCTTTTAGAATCCGGACAAACATTTTTTTTGCTTTGGTCTAAACGAGCTCTATCCGACTTTCGAGGAGTTCTTAAGGCTCTTACATTTTGATACGCGATTCCCTATAGCTGTTTCGATCGAGGATATCAGTCATCGAGATATGATTATTTCCTTGCTATCAATCCCTCAGGCGGCCTGTGATCGTTTCATTATTGAAGGTTTGTTGGATCTTCATCGGATTATTAACTTCTTTTATCGTTACAAGGACGATCCCTCATTTAGTTCTGGTTATACTACTGCTGGTGATGGGCTCTACTCTAGTTGATCCGACTATTCTGAGTTTGATATATTAAGCCCGAAATGGGGAATATATAGTGCCTATTATCCTCGCCGAGACTCTGAATGGCCTGGATGATCTTAAAAGAATGTATTGGGCCTTTTTTAAGGGGAGCCCACACCTCCTATACATGTGGCCACTGGAACGCTTTCGGTCAGTAGGGTTCACTGGGGTATGGTTAGATAATCTAACACATTTCTTCTGTCGCCCCTTTTAGTGCTTTGACCATGTCTTCCTCTGACTGTATTGTGTGATTTTTTGAGAACTTTCGTGCAATTCGATGGCATATTCTATGGTAGAAACTTAGGGATATAGTGGTTGGCGTGGGTGGGTAGAATTATGTTTGACTAAGAGGTCTCTGGTTCACCTCATTTTATCTCTTCGAGCGTCTTCTACTGTAGTTCAACATTCTTCTGAATATCCCTCTTGGTTTAAACAACTTTTCTTCTGAGCTTAAGTTTGTTACTCCACATGTCATCTTGTCTATGGAACAGATGCGGTACGACTGTTTGACCTGACAGTTCAACCATACTAGATTCGGTATTTTTCAACCCCGCCAAGCAGACATTATCCGTTCTTGTTAACAGTCTTTGAAAGAAGAACTAGTTGATGACCCCTATCAGATGGAGTGGTTCCGATTCATGAATTCTGAGCCTACTGAAAATAGTGTTATCTTAGAGTGTCAGATGATGGATGAGACTCACATTGACTTAGCTATTGAGGATCCTGTTTGGCCAGGCCCTAGAGCTTAGGCTTTTTTTAATCTTGTATAAAGCAGTTTTATTTGTAACTCTCGGTGTTCCCCGAATAATATATGAGAAACTACTTTGTTTTGGATGAAAAGTTTTCATCATAATGATTAAATCGGGCCTAAAGTCACTTATCATGTTACTTACGTTCCCCATTTGATTTTTAAAAAACACAAGTTCAGTTGGGGCTTAGGTTTACATAGTTTTTAGATATACATGGTATGTTCTATTGGTATACCTTTTCAAACGATTTATGTTGACATGTGAATGAAGTAATTGTCCATCCAAATCTGCAAGTATCGCAGCTCCTCCCGTGTTGATTTCCTTGACAATGTATGGCTTAGTCCATTTTTGTCCGAACTTCCCTCTCTGGACTCTGGCTGGCTCTCAGATTTCTTTTTGCACGATGGAATTCTCACTAATTCCACGGGTCTTTACTTTGTAGTTGAAGGCTTGATTGATTTTATTATAATACCCCTGATTGTGATATGCGACTTTCAGTCGCTTTTCATCTAGCAAGGCTAACTCATTGTACCTGGCTTGGACCCACTCAACTTCATTGATCTAATTTTTCAATATTACTATGAGAGAAGGGATCTCTAACTCAATTGGAAGGATGACTTCCATCCCATAAGTGAGAGATGAATGGGTGGCTGCCGTGGAAACTCTTTCAGTAGTGCAGTAACTCCACAGTGCATATAGAAGTTTCTGTGGCCAGTCTCTACAAGTATCGGTCATCTTACGCAAGATATTCTTCAAATTTTTGTAGGCGATCTTAACTGCCCCATTGGGTTGTGGTCGATTCGGAGAGGATTTGTGCTTGGTAATGCCGTATTCCTTTATAATGGCGTTAACATCTCTCTCAAAGTGAGTGCCGTTGTCAGAGATTATTTCGTGAAGAATGCCATATCAACAAATGATGTTTCTTCGAATGAACCAAACTACCTTTCTAGCTTCAAGAACCTTGTAGAATTCTACTTCCACCCACTTGGTAAAATAATCTATGGCTACCAAGTGTACTTATGGCTATTACTTGTACCTTCCCGATGACGCCGATCCCCTAGGTTACAACAGGCTAGGGGCGGTGATGTCTTATAACTTTTTGGGGGAAAGTTTTTGAGACTTAGCATAAATCTGGCATTTGTGGCAACGACGTATGTGGTCGTTATAGTTGCTCTGTAGACATGACCAATAATGCATTTGTCTGATGATTTTGTGGGCTAGCGTATGATTGCTTATATGGGGTCCGCAGTCTCCCCCATGTATATGATCCATCATTATATTCGATTATTCTTCTGTGAGGCATTGGAGATGAGTCTCGTTGTAGTTCCTTTTGTATAGCCTCTCGGTGCAAAGTATGAATCTTGACGGTAGTCTTTTGAGTGTAACGCGTGTCTTCTTATCTGTTTGTTCAGGATATTGGTAATTTTTCAGCAAGTTCCATATATCATAAAACTAGGTGGATGGGTTCACGATTTATTCATTCTCAAACTCAATGGCCATAAAGTGAGCTAGGCTGGACCTTTTTTCAACTATTAGGATAATCTCTTCCATCCACTCCAGGATGTCAATGATCGATGCTAACATGGCCAATGCGTCGTCGAAACTATTTTATGATCGGGGAATATAGTAGAACTCTAAGTGCTCAAATTTCTCCGCGACGTCTTCTAATTTAGTGAGGTATGGAACTAACTTTTCATCTATGATTTTCCACTCTTTCAGAATATGATGTACCACCAGTGCTGAGTCCCCGTAAACATGTATCCTCCTTATCCCATTATGTAATGCAATTTCGAACCCGACTATGAAAGCTTCGTACTCGGTTATTTTATTGGTGCATGAAAAATTCAAACGATATGAAACGGGCGAGTGAGTTTGATATGGCAGGACTAGCAAAACGCCTACACTCTTTATATTTCGATTGACTGCCCCCATCGAATTATATTTTTCAGCCTTCTTCGGTCTCGAGGTTCATAATGGCTTAATCTAAAAATTCGGCCTCTTCTACAATATGGCTTAACATTGGGTTGCGTTACGAGATGATAAGATGACTAGGAATATTAGCATGTCATGACGGAGTTTCTACATTACCTAGACAAGAGTGGTGCATGATTTTTCTAAAGGCGTGTGATTCAACTCAAATGGTGATAACTTATTGCTTACATAGTAAATGGCTTATTCTTTTTGCGTGGCGGCCAAATGTTGGTCCAACATAGAACCTGCAGTAGTATCCGTGACTGACAAGTATAATAACAACGGTAATCCTGGTTGGGGTGGTGCCAGTACCGGAGGGTTGGAGAGATAGCTTTTGATCAAATGTTTTTTGACACCGCTCGTCCCACTCTCCTGGTGACGACTTCTTCAGGAGTTTGAAGATGAGTTCACATGTTTGAGTGAGTTGAGATATGAATCCATTTAGATACTATAAGTTGCCTAAAAACCTACCAACTTCTTTCTCGGTGTGAGGCTCGGGCATATCTTGGATGGCTTTAACCTTTGCGGGGTTTGCCTCGATACTTTTCTTCATAACAACGTAGCCCGATAATTTTTGCTTTGTCGCCCTGAACTCACATTTCTGGGATTGAGCTTCATCTAATACTGGCGGAGTTTGTCAAAAAAGGCCAGTATGGCATGAATATGGCCTTCCTTTTCCTTCGCCTTGATGATCATGTGGTCCACACATACCTCGACTTCCTTGTGGATCATATCCTGAAAGATGGCCATAGCGGCCCTCTAGTATTTGCCCCGGCGTTCTTAAGACCAAATGGCATAACTGTATAGCAATAAGTCCCCTACAGGGTGATGAAAATTGTCTTCTCTTGGTCGTCTAGGTGCATCTTGATTTGATTATATCCTGCAAAACCGTCCAGAAATGACTTGAGTGCGTGGTTGGCTGTACTATCTACTATTATATCTATGTTGAGTAAAGGAAAGTCGTCCTTTGGACAAGCTCTATTAAGGTTCCGGTAGTCTACACACATACGTACTTTCCCATTTACTTTTGAGACCAGTACAATATTAGCTAGCCAACTGGGGTAATCAATCACTTGTAGGAAACCCACACTTAATTGCTTCATAACGTCTTCCTTAACCTTTAGCGACCATTATAGCCTAAGTTTCCTTAGCTTCTGTTTGACAGGCTTGAATTTTGGTCCGATGTGGATCCCGTGCATAACTATCTTAAAATTTAGTCCCGGCATATCAGCGTAGGATTAGGCAAAGACATCCACGTACTCTTTCAGAATTTATGTGAATTCTTCATTTTTTGCTTTGGTTAAGTTAGCCCCAATACGAACTTCTCTCTTCTCCTCTTCGGTACCTAGGCTACTTGTTAGAGTATCTCCTTCATCACTCTGTATGCAGGTGTCATCTCCTTTTGGGTGTTCATTCATACTTTCTATATCGGCCGAGGCAATCATAGAATTAAGAAAATCAAAGTACTAAAACATTAGATCTTCTTCATTGATAATGTTACATATAAGTATAATTTGAAAAAGTACATCCAAGAGTGATCCTTCCTTAGTTTTCCACTCACTCTCCCCCTATCACTACTGTTTACATTTTCACTCTTTCCCCCCATATCCAATATTTGATTGCTTTGATATCGAATAAAACCCCGATCAGCTCTTTACTACTCGTGCTCTTCTTTTTTTCATCTTCACTCTATTTTCCCGGTGTCTCTGGTTGGATTCTCAGCTTGGTAGAGAAGGTGTGTGTGATCTTCCATTTGAGATAAATGTCCTCCTCATAGAAGATTTCCTAGCCGGGCATATTTTCCCCATCTTTGTTTCTCCAGGGCTCTTGAAGGCTCAAAATAATAAGTCTTCTTCTTCTTTGATGAAGAATCCGTTAAGGAAACTAAAACATGGGAACTGGTATTCTCGGCCCTTACTCTTACGGTTGTCTTCATTGGTGCATTGATACCATATCCCTTCTTTCTCGTTCCTTACTATTGGCTCCAAGGCTTGAAAAAGGCCTTGTTGTCCTATACCCAAACTAGTTTCGGGCAGGTATTTCATCATTCTTAACATGTTTTTGATCTTTGCGCTAAGGCCGCAGAGATTATTGAGGGGCAGGTATTCTATCTTTTATGTAGTGAGTGCTTGTATTTGAGGCTTATAAGAGAAACCTCCCAACTATATACTTTGGCTTTCGATCCTTAATACTGGCAGCTCAAGGTCCGGCAACGTCCTTTTTGTATCTCAAGGTTCGGCAACATTTTTTTCGTATCTCCGATGTCATGGAGCCAAGCTCTTCCCAATAAAAGGTTAAAGCTGGAAGGGATGTCTATGCTTTGGAAATCGGCGGGAAAAATTCCCAGGACCTACTGAAAGATCAAGTAGCACATATCCTAAATGGCCCTCCTTATATTATCATAAGCCTTAACAGTCACTACGGATGGAGAGAGCTCAGATTTTGTGATACCCAAACACTTGGCTATTTTGAGAAGGCATACATTTATACTAGACCCATTGTCAATAAGTACTCAAGGAATGATTTTCCATCGAGTTCGAATGGTGATATGCAATGCCAGACTGTGTTTTCTTCCTAATGGCGAGAGGTCCTTATCTAAAAATGACAAACACCTCTATACAAACAGTGACCCAATCATACTAGGTTTTTGCTCGAGAGTAAAGTCGGGGATATGACTACCTCATCCAGCATTTTAATAAAGGTAGTTCGGCAGGGTTTGAAAGCAACCAAGAGTCCCCATATAGTAATATGAGCTTGAGTCTTCTTAAATTATTCTAAGACTCGGTCATCCTCTATCTCTTTAGGGGGGACTTATTTCTCTATTTCGATGGGCGGTAGCTGATAAATCCTACCCGAGTGGGTGATCTGTGGGACCTATGAAGCAGCTAGATCTGGGTCTACTTAGGATACGGGTTGATCTGTCTCCATTGACCAACTAAAAGTGGTGGGTAGGTCTCCGTTATACAAATCGTCTCTCCTTCTAATGACGAAATATTTAGATTCTTCGGACCTCGAGATTTTCATGATTATTTTGTCTTGCCTTGGGGCCATCCCAATCCTGATTTTCCTGGATTAGTCATAAGTACGAGTGGTTATGGGATTCCCTAGTTAGTCTTTTCGAGGTCTTGCTTGGGTAAAAAGTTCATCTTTGCCATCCACTTGTCAATTATTGGATTAAAGCATGGTGTAACTTAGGCTGTCTTTGCTGGTTCGACCATCGATTTTTTCTTTGGATCTTTTCATTTCCCATGAACGACTATAGCTTGGTTGGTGATACTTGATTTTGTCTTGATTATGAGATAAGTTGGATTATCTTGACTTCTGTGTTCGAGGATTCCGCTTGTGCAGGCCAATTCATCGGTGGCATGCAGTGTTGTCGGAAGGGGTTTTGTTGGTATTGGTATGTGCTCAATTGATTCACTGTTGGGATAGTCGTCTTTTCCCTAGAGTAAACGGTTTTCTTGGTTTTTGTTTCTGCCTTCTTAACCAATTCATCTTCTATTTGCGAACCCATACTCAACAAAGCTCGTAAGTGTGGAAAAATGTGTTTTCCCATGTAATTCATAATAACCAAGGTAAAAAATTTCTATATTATTTATAACTATTTTTCTTCATGTGGTCGTTTCGACATTTGTGAAGCCATTTATCTCTAACGAGTGACGAAGTCGCTGAAGCTTTTTTTCTTTCTTTACTTGGCCATTTCCAGATGCTTACGGGTAATTTTTAAATCTTCGTTTAACCCGTACTTGCTTATGAACTATTTGACGATATCTCCCCAGGTCTTGGTCGGATGCCTTTACTATGAAATCCATTACTTTCTTAAAGTAATTCATAAAGAAACCAGATTTTTAGGAAAACGGGGAATGGGAAAATAATATTGTATTCTATGATTTGATGTTTTTGATTTTATAAGAAAGGAAATATAAATGACAAAGTCTTATAGTTTTTGGGAATTTTGAAAGGATATTCTAATATTATTTCCTCATATAACAATGTTAGTCTTATTTTTATTTTGATTATTTTGGAAAGGATCGGATCTTTGGAATTTATTTGATAAGGAATTAGACATTTGAGGAGAGCATATCGGGTATATATATATGTCTATACAAAAGACGGAATACACCCGATTTTAATTTCTAAGTAAGTTTTATCGTTCCGGGTTTAAAAACTTAATTTTATCTGAATAATAATATACTTACTTTTTCTGATTTTCGAAAATGATTTTTTCAGGGTTTTGTTTTGAGAAAACAGTAGACTATTTGTAATACAACAATAAGTTTAATCAATTAGAAAAAGCATAGAGCAACATATATAAATAAATTAAAACAAGTACATAGATATATAAATATAAATACTAGAAGGATTTAACTTCCCAACGAGATAAATAAGATAAGAGTGAGATAGAATATAATCTGGTATATATTAGCTTTTCTTGTTCAGAAATTGTCGAGAATTCGACTCCAGAAGACAATAATCGAGTATTAAGTACTCGAAAATTCCTCGAGAATTTGATAATAATAACTTGACTTGAATATCTTCAAAAAATCAGATTTAAAGAGAGATAATAGCACTTTCTTTAAGGCGAAGTTGCTTTCTTAAAACCCTTAGGGTGTTGGCCTATTTATACTGCTTAAGGGAGTTTGTCCCGCAATATTCCTTTAAAACATGTAAAAGTCACGCGATAAACAGCTGAAGGAATGTCCCTGGCAGACTGATGTGTCTGGGAGTGGATGGTCTGGGTTAGAGGGGTTTGTCACACGATAAAGACTTCTGAAAGAATGTTTGTCACACGACAAAGTCCTCTGAAAACAATTTTGTTGGACTAGAAACTTCATGAAGCAGTTTCTAATTTTTTTTGGTGAGTCTTAAACTAAAAAAAGTGCTGTTATGATGGTTTTAGGGTTCTTGCGGGAGTCAAGGATTGGGGTGTCTTCACAAATTCATGGAAAAAGAAGAATAAGAAACGTATGTTCGAAAGATAAAAAGGTGTAAAAACAAATTGCCAATTGATAAATATGAACGATATTATAACAAATAAAATGGAGTTATTAAGCAATATGATTAATTATATTAAATATACGGGAGTTATAGATTTATTAATTGAAATTATAGGGGAGCTATAAATTGATATATATAAATATAAATCAAGTGATATTATAAATTCCTAATAAGTGGTGGTTTATGGTTTTTTTTCCAAGTTGAGAGAGAGAATATCTAAGGTTTATACACCCACATATATATGTGATGTCTTTATACAATATGTTAGATAATGTTGTTTAATATTAGATATTGGATTTGGTAAACAAATGACATTATAGATTAGATAATATTAGGTATTATAACTAACATTATATTATATTATAATTATCTCTGAATATTAGATATTATATTTTTTGAGGGAAACACTATTAAACATTATTCTATTTTAATATATATCAAATAAAAGATGAGAAATTATTAGTTATTAGGTTGTTTTTCAGAGTGAGAAATATATTATAGGCGCATAAGGGCTTTTTATTAGCTTGAAAAAGATTAAAGAGGGGAGGGAGAGAAAATTATTGGCGCATTTATTAAGACATTTTTTTCTAAAGTAAATGAAATAAAACGTTTTTTCAGAGTGAACGAGACAAAAGAGGAGAGAGAGAAAACTACTGGTGCATTTTGTAGGGTTTTTTTAGAGCGAAAGAAATAAAAAAGGAGAGAAATAAATTATTAGTATATTTAATAAGTAACACATGGCAAAACCATATTGAATTAGAGCGTTTTACTATCAATAATATATATTATAAACTAGTTTGCAGTATGTGCGATACGCAGGCAATTTATATATATATTTACAACTATGGTAAAGAATTAACCAAGAAAATTTAAAGGGAAAATTTTAAAAATAATAGGATGTGATAGGTGTGTGGTAGATTCTTATGTTTAAGAATTTTTTTAATTTTTTCTAATACACTAATCGTGTCTCAACAAAGAAATGTGATTCACACCTTAAAAATATCTTATAATTCTATGTTTCAAAAGTACAATGTTTGAGTTTCCCAAGCTATATTCATTCTCCTTGAATCACTTGATTCTTATTCACCATTTGTATGGAAAAAAAATATCTCATAATTTACAGTATAGACAAATGCAACATATATTCTAGAAAGTAACGTATGTATATTTTTATATATTCATTTTACATATATGAGAAACTATTTTGAAATAGAATATATTTATGATGGCTTGATGCAAATAGTAAGTATACCTTTGCTTTCGTTACTATATTGTTTCGTGAAAAGATAAAGAGACGAATCTAACCAACACTCATGTATTCACATTTTTCGTTGTTCTTTCAAATGGAACAAAAAAATACATTGTACTTTCACTTATTTTTATTGTATATAATATCTTGTTCAGGCTAATAATAATAAAGTTGTAAAAAAAATTCTTTTGAAAGGCAAAATGTAAGAATATTTACAACTAACAACTGTGTGAACTTAGTGCAACCATCATACATTGTAAATTCATGTGCAAACATGAGCGAATGGTACCTCATACATGTAATAATATTCAAAACTCGAAAATGAAAAAATTAATTTGGACCAAAACATCTCCATACATTACCATCAGACCTGTAAAATGTAAGTACTGGAAATTGCAAGAACATAAAGAAAAAAAATATAAATTTGAGCTTTTCATCTCCTTTATATGCATATTTAAAAGACCACAATAGTGATCAATCCAATGACGTTGCCCAAAAACTTCTAGATTAGGCATAAAATTCATGATAATTACAAAGAAAATATATATAAAAAAATCGAGAGTAAGACAATTATTCGATAATTTTTCCCATCATTGAGAGACTCTTATAGTAGAAAACAAAATTCTAATGAATATTTAAATATCATAAATCCTATATTGAATTCCATAAAGCCTCATAAAATTTTACGTTACAAAATAATGAATTATCATAAATCTATTCATATATACATAATTAAATTTATAATTCATAATTTAATATATTTATTATCTTTATTAAAATTTTGAATGTAAAATATTTTTTTTATACTTTGAGAAATAGAGAAATTAGAGACCGTTTGATAGGGGAGAGAGAGAGAGAGTAATTAGAATGAAATTATAGGAAAGGAATTTTGAATATACTATTATATAAAGTTAAAAGCCATTTCGGTGGCATTGAACCCCTGTCAGGTTTAATCTTTTAATTTTGCCCCTTCATGCTTTAATTTCCCAAAAAATATATATATTATCAACGCAAACAGTGGAGATTAAAACATTGAGCATTGCAAGGATTATATAGGGCTTTCAACCACTGGAATAGATAAAGAAATTACTGAGAGACGGAGGGATTAAGCGGGGGCTAATTATGAAGACACGTTGATAGTGTCACGCGTCCAATGTAATTATCCATTTTACTAACTATATAATAAGATAAGAGATATTATATTATTAGAATATTGAGAATATTAGGAAAATTAGATAAATTAAATCACATTTATTATGTGCTATATGTCATTCTCTCATCAAAGATAGCATTTTACTTTATATTATTTTTATATATGATTTGAACGATCTTATTTCACTATGATTATTGCTTTAAGAAAAACAATGAGAGATTAATCCCTGGGCTCAATCTAGGTGGGATAGTAATAGCACATCCTTGGGCTCAATCCTTCTTCCCCTCCCCCCATCCAGCAACCACCACCACCGCTACTATCCAAATCATCATCCTTTTACAAAAGAACTAGGATACATAAATTTTTTTTCTTTACATTTCATTTAATTCCAAATTCATTGGATACAAAAACAAAAAAAAATAACCCAACAAAAAAAGGCACGAAGAATGTTTACTCGGTTCCTAGGAATCAAATGGTGTTCACCATACTCAGCCTAAAGGAACTGAGTAAAGAACACGTCACTCGGTCCTAAGGAATCGAGTGGAATTGAAAAAATGACCAAAGTTTAACTTGATTCCTTAGGACCGAGTGACTTACGCTTCACTCAATGTTCCTTTGGGCCGACTATGATGAACACCACTCGGTTTTTAAGAACCAAGTATACCTTCATCTACGGCGACAAATTTAAAACGAACACACACAAACACCTACACACACAGAGTGGAGTGGAAGAAGATTGATAATAATAAAAATATGAAAATTAATGATAATGTTAATTACTTTTGTTAACAATACATAAAAATACTTACACACACGGTGCTAATTCCTTCACTCTTTTATGATAACAATAATTACACATTTGCAGTTTGGCACTAAATTTGATACTTCCATTTGCAATACTTCTGTCCCACACCGAAAGCTTAATTCCAATCAGAACTTCTAAAAAATGCTTAATGGCAATGTGTTGATTTGTGGAAGAAGAAGATTAAAGATAAGGGAGTGGAATGGTGAGAGTGGAGCATTTTTAGATTAATGTTAATTAATCTTAAAATTAATTGTGGTGTGTTGAAGTGTTGGGAAGAGTGAAAGTGTGGTTATGGAGTGTTAGAGAGTTAAATGGTATATGTCAATAGTAGCTCCCTAAAAAAATTTAAATACGCATAAAACTGGGCTTTTATTGCAAATTGGTATATTTTTCAAACTTATTTAAGTAAATAAAGTTTTTTAATCTTATTTAGGTAAATAGGGTAGTTTGACTAGGGGATCAGTTGGAGCATTTGCTGGATCACTTTGTCTTATATGCAGGGACCACTTGTAATGACATGTTTTAGCCCTAGTCTTTCTTCAATTAATCTTTTATACCCTTAGGCCTCATTTGATTCAGGTATTAGGGTTAGTGAGATTAATAATACCAGTATTAATAGTACTAGGCTATTAATCCTGGTATTAATTTAATACCAATACCCTGTTTGATTCATGTAGTATTAATACTGAAATATCCCACGCTGATGTTAATACTATGTTTGGTTATGTAACTCGTATATGGGATTATATTTTGGAGTAAAAAAAAATTAAAATTAAAAGTAAAACTTAACAATAACAACAACAACAACAACAACAACAATAATAATAATAATAATAAGTAGTAATGACATTTTTGAAAATATTATAATAGTAGTGGTATTTTTGAAAATATATGGTTCATTTTTCTTAATTCCGGATAAACAATACCACCCCCTGGTATTAAATTATACCATAAATAGTGGTATTAAGTTAGTCCCGGTATTAGTAATCCCAGCACATTTGTGCGAACCAAACAAGGTATTATAAAAAAAGTGGTATTAATAATCACATCCCACTTTTTAATACCTGAATCAAACGAGGCCTTAATGTTTTAAGGATAAGAAATTAGTCTGACCAATTTATATCGTTTATATCTGGGTTCCTATTATTGTTTGTATTAAAATTATCTGATGGGTGTTCTGCTGGTGAATCGCTATCTAGTTCACTTGATGGAGGAGGTTTTAGTGTTTCACTCTGGCTTAATCCGTTTGAACATTGATGGAACTGCGAAGAAGTTAACAGTCTCCACGAAAAGTCTACTAAGTCTAAATTTTATAGTCTATAATCTGGAGTATTCTAGTTTAAGTCTTCTACAATATGTTTAGAATGTTTTTTTTCTATTAAAGAATCTAATTCTTGATCTTCGTAGTCGGATAGCAATTATTTATAAACATGCAAGTTATATGTATTGGCTGTCTCTATAAATCTGAGACGTCTAATTCCTCCGTTTTCTCATAGGAATTCTACGGTTTCTGCAAGTCTTTTTCTTTGCACAAACTTTAATTTTTCTAAAGTTCTTTGTAATATGTGTCTAAAATCGTGAATATCTCCGATAACGTCTATTTGAGTGTTATCTCTTCCTTGGGGGATGTTTTCTCGAGGGTGATTAACCTCTTATTCGTTTAGATTTTCTAAAAGCGATTTAATACGTCTATCTATAACGATCTCTAAGTCTAAGAGTTTTCTTATTTCTCTAGATACCCACTTGCAAATATGGTGTATATAATGAAAGGTTCATCCTGATCTAAAGTGTGCGGTAAGCATGAATCATTGTTCATCTGGATTCATTAATCCCTACCTTAATATGGGTTAGGTGCTTCTTAAGTCTGTTTAGTTAACCAAATTTTCGTAATCTTTGTCTATAATGCTAATAAATTATTAATAATAAGGATGGGAATTTTTCTTATATTTAAAATTTTAGCTAGTTATATGTACTCGAAATTAAGTTTAAACAATAATATACCTGAATAAAAAGCCTGGTATACCTTGCTTTCGATCGCCTTTCTTGCCTTTATTTTCTTCATTCTTAGGTATGTTCTATCTCTTTTACATTTGTTGTCAGTGTTCATCCATTTTCTAGGATTGGTTGTTCGTTTCCTGCCTACGCCTCAACTCCGCACACACCCTTGTTGATGGTTCACGGCTACAGCACCTGCCTGCGATAACTCAAAACCGGCACATTCACCGATCTTGTATGAATCAGAGAAAAAGTTCTTGCTGGGAACCCGTGTAAAGATAGGTCTATATTTAGACGTAATTAGGTAATACTAGAGATACTTTGGAATTGTACTGAATATGAAATCATATTTTTATCCAAGAAAATATTACTATTACAAACTAATTGCTTTCCTTTTAGCTAACTAAAGGAAGCTCTTACTCACTCATACTATAAAAAATAAACTAGGCTAGGTTACCATGGAAAACTCTTGCCTACAAATGAAAACCTAAGTCTCCTTATATAGTGGAGTTACAAACTTGCTACCTACTACCGGCAGTTAAAAGATGTCCGGTTACTAGACAAAAATAAAATAAATTTCCTATAGCTTTAAACGCCTTTCAGCGAATAGTGATTGAAAGGGGATTCATTTTTTTCTGCCAACGCCAATAGACAAATAATTACTTGTAATAATTCACACTAGGTGCTTCATTATGGGCCTCATCAACATGTGCTTATACAATGGCTACAACATCTTTTACAATTAAAAATAAAAAATGAAAAAACAAATTATTCATCTAGTCTGGCTTAAATAATTACAAATCTGGGTTCGTCACTGCTTAGGTTCCTTTGTAAGCTGATGTCTTCTTCTTCATCCTTTACCTCACTGGGCTTCGTCTGCTTGCACGGTGATGTAGTCATTCAGGTTGGACGCTTTGCTGGAAATGGATGATCCTTCAAATGGCTATTGGTTCGTCTGGGCTGGGAATTTTAGGTTACTCTAGTATTATTCTATGTTTACGACATTAGAGATTGTTGCCAGGATTATTACCTCAACGCCATTAGTCTGTTATCTGGTTATCCTTCCTCCAAAGGGTTCTTGGGCCTGGATGATCATGTATTCATGTTCGCACACTATGTACCATTTTTCTTCATTTAAAAGTTCTTTCATAATCTTTTAGAATGCCTAAAGATCTATTAAATTTTAAGGTTGTAGTGTTTTGTCTTCCTTCAATGGGCTCAAGTTCGACTGAATATAGTCTTCCTACATTTGAAAATGGCTCTTTTGTAAACCGGATGAGTTGGAATCCTTAATTATCATGATTAAATTCGACTTCAGGCCCAATAGAATAATTTTTCAGGTAAAGATGAAGATGTTCTTTAACTATCTCGAGGTAATTGACTACTTTTCAACAAAACAATATGTGTCTGTGGTTTCCTTTACAAAAATCTGTCCAATTAGCCTTTGGCTAGCAAAGAGCTCAATTGGGATATTTGTTTTTCCCCAAATATTTATATGAGGTACCTCATCACAAAATCCCTTGATAAACGTAGCATATCATGGAATTTCTTTATGGAAAAGATAATTATCCATTTCTTTTAAGGTTTTTAAAATGTCTGAGTCTAAGTTCATTGTTTTTTCATTGCCTACTTCACGTTCGTTTCTCGGGAGGGTAAGTAGGTTGATGAAGAATCTCGTTTTCTCATAAACAAGATCTTTCTTCTTGTTTTCCCTTGGTGGAGCCGTCTGAGTTGTGGCTCTAGTATATGACACGTCTTGGGGTTTAGGAGCTTCTATTAAGTTCCTGGGAGAAACTGGATTTATCTGAGAGATAGAAAGTGATTGCGTCCTTATGAATCTGATTGGAGCAACCAAATTTTGTCTGAACTCTATTTTTAGATTGTTGGAATAATTCCACCATAGAGCGCCTATAAGGGTAAGAATTTCTTTAGTAAATTCTCTCATAAATTTAACTAAATCTGGGAATCTCTGCTCTGGTCTATAATCAAGGAAGAACATTCCTCCAATAATCTTATTTTGCTTACAAATTTTTTCGCTTTTCCTTTTTGGGGGAATAAGCACATCGTTTAAATTTTCCAGAATGTGTATTAGTGGCTTCAGCTTATTTCCTCTGCTAGTCTGTATTTTTGGATTGTATGCATTCTGTAGATCTTGCCAACCTTAACTTGGTTAATGAGTCTGGTTTTTTTATTAGAGCCTTCTTTTGTCTCCATTAGTCTCATCTGATTGTCTGTAGAAATCATAAAACATATTATTAGATTTTCAGCAAAGATGGGTACCCTAGAAATGATATCAAGAACTGTATTCTTTTTTCCCTTAATATGAATTATGCTAAAGTTATAATCACTAAGAGATTGTTGCCATATAATTAATCTATTAGTTTTTGATTTATTTAGATTTAGGTCTCTAAATTCAACTGCTTAACTAGAGTCTGTATACACGGTAAAGTGTTTAGGTTTGAAAAAGACCATATATTTTTTTATTTCTCTTATAATATGGAGAACTTTTTTCTCGTGAGTTGTATCTAGTTTCGGGATCTGTAAATATCCCTGATATGTATTTACACAACTTCTTTTTCTTAGTCTAATAGTCTGAGGCATAGTAGATCCTGCCCCATTATTTATCTGAAGCATTTGTTTCTACTATAAATATGTCTTATGCATTTGGCATCTCAAGTCCAAGGATATTTTTGGCTTCTTCTTATAATTTAGACATTATCTCTATATCATTTTTTGTCCAATTGAATGGATTAGTCTTTTATGTTCCTTTTAGCTTAGTAGTAAGACTTCTTCTTTTTTCGGCTAAGTCTTTAAGGTAGTCTGTAGCACAATTAAGCAATCCAAGAAAGCTTTGTGATTATTTTCTATCATTAATTCTATATGGGAAGTCTAGAATCTTTCTAGTATTATGGTCAAAATGAGATATTTTTCCATATCTTGTATGAACTCCTATAAAATCTATTCCTTCTTGAAATAAAAACATATTTTTTATGAGAAATAATAATACCATGATTATTGAACTCGGCTATTATTATCCTAAGATGTTCTATATGGTCTTTTTATGTATGACTTGCAATTAGTACATCATCAATGTATACTAAACAAAACTCTAAGTATTTTTTAAAAATGTCGTCTATTCTTCTTTAGAAGACTTGGGGTGCATTTTTATACTCAAATGGCATTACGAGCCAATCATACTTTCCTTGTGGTACACTAAAGGCTATCCACGGTATAGGGTCTAGATGCATTTTAATTTTCCAAAAGCCGGACTTACAATCAAATTTGTTAAATATCTTTTTATTTTCGATAAGACTAATAAGATTATTCTTATATGGTATTTTATATGAATCAAACTCATAATTCTTATTGAGAGTCTTATAGTCTAAACCATATGTCTCTTTCCTGATTCATTTTTAACATAAAACGCAAGGCTATTATGTCTACTAATGCTTTGTTAAATCATTTCACCCATAAGTACATTGTCTATTTATGTTTGAAATTCTTTTCTATCTCTTTGAGAATATCCCTTCATATATGTGCCCCCATTTATGGTTGCGTATGGGTTTATGGGTATAATTTGGCAATATGCCTTATAATTTTCCCATTTTTTATAGAATTTTCTCCAGTCGTAGGAATTGATAATTCCTTAATCTTGTCTTTTTCGACTTCTAAGGATTTACTGCCTATCTTTTTTCTTTTTTCTTATTTCTTGGACTGCTAAAAGTTGTTGTCTAGTTTAGTTAACAATTTCTTGTTGGATCAATGTTACTTGTTTATAACATTTTTTGTCTGAACAAGTGCATTTATGCTTAAGAGGGGTAGTAATTTCCTCTATTTCACCACACTTAGCTGAGGAACTCTGAGGAGGAACCTGTGAAAGTTTAACTTGCATGAGCTCAAATGCTCTATCTCAGGATAAGAGCATAGTATATGTATCAAATTTTCTAGTATGGGATAATTCTATTTTATTGTTACATTGAGCAAATGGTTGATGCTTGTTCAAGAAATCATTTCCAATTAAAAGGTTTCATGTGAACTTACAAGCTTAATCCATGACATAAAAGTCATGTGTAAATTCATTATTCCCTATCTGGAAATGAATAGGAATAGTCTGTAAGGAAAGTTCAAAATAATCTCCATTAGTAACTCGTCCTGAGATAAGTTGTTTGACGGGATTATAGAATTTGTCTGAAAATGTATTTGGTTTGTAGATACTAGTGATACACCGGTATCAATCATAGCTGCAACTAGTCTAGGATAATCTTGATTAAGGATTTTTACTTCCATAAAGCTCGTAAATAATCCTTTAGCTCGTATTCTTAGATTGTATTGTTCTCCGATTTTAATTCCTTTTAAAGGATTTGGAATATCATGAATTATCTTAGGAAGGCATTTATCTATTTTTTTTCTTTCCATCTACAATTTTCTTAAGTCTATTTGTAGCAATCTCTTGATAGAATTTATCTAGGTATTTGTCTAATATGTGATCATATTTGGTTTCGTACATAGTATGAAATTATTGTCTCCGACAATCTTCATGGTAGTGAAGTTTACATGTGATGCATTCCATGAATAATTCAAGTGATATTGTTGTAAAACAATGATCACAAATGAAGTCTATAGGGCTACATTTCATCTTAAATTTACACATGGCGTGGATTCGTGTAGCACTGAGGTATTCTAACCATTTTTTCTGGTTGAAAAATTCGACATACGTTTGCCAAATTGCAACAGTAAATGGCATCTTCATAATCCAGATAAATATCTTCTTATATTTGTTCAAAGTCATTAATAGTTGTGATGACAAAGCATTCTTGGAAGTCTTATTTTTCTTCTTCTTCAGAAGTTGATTCAATATCTGACTCAGTTGTATATGCGTTATATACACTAGCGTCATCTACTTCGAAGTCTAATAACTCAACATTATATATGAGGTCTAAGTCTTGTGTGTCAGCTTGAGTAAGCATAACTTCTATAAGTCTAACGCTAGGTTTTACATATTTATTTTCTCTTTGAGAACAGTTCCTGGCGAAATGTCCTATTTTCCCACACATCCAACACTCATTTTTTGAATTTTATAATATTGGTTTCTTATCTTTACCTTTCCTATAATTAGGAACTTTCTTCTTAGTGTCTGAATTCTTCTTAATATCTCCTTTCAGGAAATAATTTCTTTTTTTCTTTGTATCTCTAAAACTAGTCGATTTTCTAAATTTATATTTCTTATTATTAGGGTTTGTATTAATCTTAGCTTTGAAATTATGTTTCCAATGTTTTTTATGAACATTAAAAGTGCTTCATCCACATCCCCATTGGATATGAGTTATATCTCTATCATATTTGATTGAAGGTATATTCTTAAATGTCTCCTTGATCAAGGCGTCTTGTGCTTTTTCAAGTCTTTTTGTTATTATGTAGTCTTTTGCGAAATTTATTCTTTCTCATTAATAAAAAGGTGTCCGATAGCTGGGAGTTTTATAAAATACTCGTCTTTAAGAGTTATATTAAAATCTTTTATCTAATAGTAAATCATCTCATAGTTATTACTATATTCATTTATCTTGTCTAGAATGCAAATACTAAGTGAAGTTAATTTAGTTTTTACCACATCTACTTTTGATTCTTGGGCAAGGTGGCTTGCTCCAATGAATTCAGCAGTAAAGAGTTGTACATACCCATTTACAGATCTTTGATTCCTTGTCTCATTAAATCATGGTAGTTTAGCTCTACTAGCATCGTCTGTTGTTGTTCTTAAACTATCTAAATAGTTTTTTATAATTACTTTTAGTGATTACTTAGCGTATCCTTTACATGATTTTGTATCTCAATTTTTGTTTAACGCAAAGTGCATGTGCATCTGATCTTGCCATTCTTTTAAGGCATTATTTTTATCTTGTACATTGTTTAAGTTTAGGTAAATACTTACCGGGTTAATGGCTACTGAGGCCATATTCTTTGTACTTTGAAAGTCTATAGCTGTCATAGGTAATCTTTTTACATAGTCTGGTTTAGTCTTAATAATACTTTCACTATAAATAAGAATATTTATAGCTGCAGGAGTTTCAAATAGGTTGAACCTGCTTTTAGAAATTTCTTCTCTCTTAGTATTACTTCCTTCTGGGATTTTTGTAGGAACTGAAAACAATTGTTCTTCTTCTTTTTCTTGGACTCTTAATTTTCTTAAGAGTTCCTTAGTGTCCTCGGAACTTCTTAGGTTTTTTATAAATACATTAGATATCATCATATTAAATCTAGTCGATTTACTTCTCTCAATATTAGTTTTGTATGTGTCTTTTTCTTGTTCTGTTAAGTCTTGTCCAAAATTTTGGATTCTAGCTTTTTCATACAAAATATCATGATTGTTTATAGATCTTCTTGGTCTAAAGTTTGGAGCATGTTACAATATTCTAGCAGTGCTTGATGTACTACATTCTCCTTCTAACGGATCATTAATTGTTGATTCTCCCATGTTTTTAAATCTTGATTCCTCTATTCTTATGCTCTTTGCCTTGAACTTTAGAGGAGAAAACTGTATATATATTAATATTTTCTGTGATATTATCTTGGGCAATGTATAAAGACTCGTTTTGTATAGCCTTTGTTTTTTAAAATTTTGGTAATTGTCAGAGAGTCTTAGCATGTTCTTTTATAGGTCCAGTATTCTTTATACTATACGTATTATTAAAGTCAGATATATCCGTTATAACAAGGATTTTTTCATTTGCTCTTCCTCTTGGAATACTTGGTTGCATTCCCTCGAATGCATTATGGAAAAACTTAACATAGCTTTGAAATTCTATGTTAATATTTGCGTCTGGTATAACATATTCTTCGTAACCTATGGCATATAAGATTAGTTTAAAATATTTTGATGATGGTATAGTTACTGTGAATGCTGGTGTGACATTGAAGTGTCCTATATTGTCTCACATTTTTAATTGGGTTATTCCAACTAGACTTTTCTGGAAATTGTTCCACGTTTTGTCCACTAGGCAACAAAGGATATTAATTACATTCTAAGATCTATGAAATGCTTGATTTCTTGCTTAAAAGAGTTCAAAAGTTAGGAATTGAAAAATCCTATATGTTCCTCTTAATCATAATCATTCTGGTTCAAAGATTTGAATTTCTGTATAATTATTTTCGATGATATGATTCCTACTATAATAAGTCATATTGTAGTTAGGGGTCTTTGGGATGGTTCATTCTCAGAAGAGATCTATGTATCTGACTATAAGAAGTTGTCCATTATTTATGGATTCTTTTGCGTATTTCCAATTTATTTATCCCCATTCCTTCCATTGAAGTGGGTGTGAAGTATTTCTTTCTTTCCACTATGTTCTAATGTTCGAGGAAGAATCTCTAACCCTTTATATCATCATATTTTGATGTCCAATGCTAGGAGCAAGATTAGCTACTCCTTTGGTCTTATCTAACACATTGTTCCTAATTCTTCTTGTTGAGGATTCTTCTTTTAGGTGATAAACGATGTTTCTTTGAACTTGCAAGTGTTATTTGTTTTTCTTCAATCTTTTTCTCATTTCTTTCTAAAGATTCTTATTAATCTTTTTGTCTTTTCTAGAACTGTTTTCTTCTACAATTTTAACTTCTAAAGTCTTAAGAATCTTGTCTGTTTTATCGACATACATCAAAATATGAGGAGTGTCTAGACATGCTTGACTAGTTTGGCTAGATTTTGCATAAATGGTTTTTACTCCATTTATGATTTCTCTTAATTGTTTTTCGACCATGACTGAATTTTGTCGAAGTTCCTTTATGGTAACTTCTTGATTCTTAAAATGATTTTCCCATTTATGGTCTAGATAATATGCTAAGTTTGGTTGAAACTTAACAAAGTCATTATAAAAGGTTTGTAATCCTTTAGTCTTAGCTTGTAAATCATTTCTTAGGCCTTGTCTAAAGTTGTACTCACAATCTTGAGTGGCTGCTATAGATGTAGAAATGATGTTTAGTCTTTATAGAATACATATCGCTGCTTTGCTAGCATTACTGATTTCTGATTGTATAAATCTATAAGAGAATCTTTCATCGCTCATTTTCTTTATTCTTCTTCGATAAAATTCTGATATATCTTGAGGAATGATTCCTCCCGGTACCTTTAATTGTCGAATACATTTTGTTAGTTCGACAATTCTTGTTTATATAGAAGAATTTTGCTTCTTGCAAATAAATCTTGTTTCTCTAGTAGTAGTAGTAAGGATTTCTCTCAATGTTGCAACAAAATCCGAAGAGATATGTTGGTCTATGATTTTAATTTGTTTACTATTATTTTTGGTTTATAAATCCAAAAGTTACATGTCTGATATGATCTTTTTGAGATCTTTAAGGGTCTGTTGCAAAACTAATAATAGATGTTGCTTTTGGTATAATATGCAATTTATTGCTCCTGTAATAACTTGATTGCTTTATGCGTGTTTTAAAGGTATGCATTATATATGTGAAGAATCTTTAGTCTGAGTAGTTAAACACCCTTCTGCTTTGATATCGTGAATCGGAATTGGTTGGTAGTCTGATTTTGTTATAAAAATATAGGGGTAGATACGAGAAAATATTCCCAAGGGTCTCTATTAAACAACGTCTATTATTTAAAATTTTTAAGGCTAGGAACTTAAAATAACTCGACACTCTGATACTAAATAGGTTTTTTTCGTCTCTGTCTTAATTGTGCGGGATTAAATTTTAATTTATAAAAATTTAAAGATCAAAGTATAATTTATAAAGTTATTTAATAAAAACAAAAAGTCTTAAATACTTATTTTTCTAATTAAATTACAAGTATACAAATAAATTTTAAAATTACTTTATCCTTTAAAGAACTCATAAAACTGCAATGCGTCAAGTCAACAGTCAGCGCCCAATTATGAATAACTTAAAGGGTAATTCTACTTACACCACAAATTTAACTTAAATCCACCTAAAGGTAAAAAAGTACAAAAACAAGCTAAATTACACCACATTTTTCTTGTGGTAAAATTAAGATAAAATTAAAGAAGATGTGTGGTATTTTAAGTAAAAATATAATATTTAAATTGTGGTAAAATTAAGAATTATTTGTGGTGGTAAGAACATATAATGGAAAGAAAAAAAAACCAAATCAAACTCTACTACCACACTCTTCCCGCGTAAATAGTTGGCTTTAAGCTTTTTTCCACATAATTAACAGATTTACAATGTAAGTGAATGCTCATTGATAAGTATTGGTTGTTTATTATCATATATATCTACATTGATAATGAAGCTTTTCATTTTGTTCAAAAAAGGGAAGAAGAAGATGAAAAACCTGAAGATTATGTAAAGCATTCTAATATCTACATTGATAATGAAGCATTGTGCATTGAGGTATGTATATATATCCATCCTTTCCTTCCTTCAAAGATTGTAAAAATGAGCTCCATTTTTGTAAAACGGAACACCGCTTTCAGTCACACAGAGCCGATAAAAAATAATTATTCAGCAACACGTTACTGAGAATAAAATAATAAATAGGTATTAACCTACCGATTAATATACAATGTACTCGGTAATTTTGTGACGATTTATAATAACATTATCGGCTATGTATTACCGATTATTTCTTTATAGTTTATTTTCTCTAAAATATTTTATTATATATTGCAGGATTTATCTTTTGTGTTAAAATCAGTAAATGATACCCAACAAACTAATACCGATGCTGTAGTTCCAATAGAAGTGGATCATGTTCCGATAAAAGTGGATCATATTTGTCGGACTGATCCTGGCGAGATTAGTCAAATTATTTCAGAAAACTTCGCAAGCTATTTCTTGACAGACAAAGTAAGTACATGTTCACTACCATTTTATATTTTACTATAAGTTTTAGATAAGATGTTAAATTATTTATATCATTATTATAGGTATTTGAGTCACAAATTGAGTTGTTCGATTGGTGTCAATGCATTGCTCGAAATTTGAACACAATTATTGTCACATTGAAGTCAGAGAAAGAAACTGTGGGTAGAAAAGGTAGATTGACATTACGGTGTGAAAGAGCAGGATTTTACAGAGATAATCGTAAAAGTCAAGATCAATCGGGAAATGAGAAAAAAAAGAATGAGGGACACTGCTACGAAAAAATGTGGATGCCCTTTTATGTTAAAGGGAGTTCCTCTCAGTGGTGATAGGTGGAAGGTGGAAGTCATATGTGGGGAACACAATCACATCAGGCCAAATACTTTGATTGGTCATTCATTTGCAGGAAGGTTGAAGGGAGATGAGAATCAAATAGTAAAGGATTTGTCTCTATGTGGAGTCAAGCCAAAGCAAATTTTGTCAACCCTTAAACAACGGGACCCAAATAAGTTGGCTACAATGAAGACCATATACAACGTCAAGGCATATTTGAGGCTAAGGGATTTCGAAGGAAGAAGCATAGTGCAACAATTAATGAAAATGCTAGATGAAAAACATTATATTCATTATTGTCGCAGCGATCCTAACACAGATAAGATTACGGACATCTTTTGGGCTCATCCAGATTCAATATTACTTGCAAGGTGTTTTCCCTCGGTGGTGATGGTTGATTGTACTTACAAAACCAATCGATACCAATTACCTCTCTTTTAGATTGTTGGCAATACATCTACGTCGAAAACCTTCTGCATTGCATTAGCATTGCTATATAAAGAGCGAAAAAACAACTATAAATGGGCATATACATATTTGAAGAATTTGTTTGACCCCAATGCTTTCCCTAGCGTTTTCGTGAGCGATAGGGAACAAGCTTCCATGAATGCAATCGAGAAAGTTTTTCCGGATGCAAGTTTGTTGCTATGCACTTTTCATATATCGAAGAAAGTCGAACAACATTGTAAACCAATTTGCAATACAAAAGACGAATGGACGAATTTTATTCAAGGGTGGCACGATGTAATGCAAGCTGAGTCTAAAAAAGATTTCTTCGATATGTGGGAAGTATTTAAGCAAAACTGTCCACTTAAATTTGCAAAGTGCTTGAATTATCTAGCAACTACATGGCTCATTCACAAGGAGAGATTTGTGCTAGCTTGGACAAATAGGGTCAAGCATCGGGGTAACAGAATGACCAATAGGGCTGAAGGTGCACATGCCAAGCTGAAGAGATGGATTGGGAGTTCGCAAGGGACATTCACAACCTTGTGGGAAGCATTAGACAATTTGATTAAAGTTGAAATTGACGAAGTAAAGGCAGATTTTCAGCAAAGTATGATGAATGTGCGACACTTTCACAAGTTTTCGCAATTTAAAGAGCTAAGTTCTCACATCTCTCATTTTGCATTGACTAAAATAGTCGAGGAAATGGCAAAGATTCAATACATTGGAGTAGATGTTCACGCATGTGGCCATGTTGCTCGAACCGTCTATGGAATTTCTTGTGCACATGAAATAATGCAATATGAACGAGAAGGACGACCAATTACAATTTGTGCCATTGATAATCATTGGAAGAAGCTGTCTTTAGTACCGGATGTTGAAGAGGTTGATTATGAGTCAGAGATGCAATTGTTCAAGAAAAAGTGGGCTGAGGCAACTCCTGATGAAAGGCACGTTATGTTGAAAAAGTTAAGGGAGATTGCTTGCCCATCAACAACTTTTCTTGTAGAACCGTCTCTAATCATTTCCAAAAGGAGACCAAAGTCCAAAATGTCAGTGAAAGAGCGAAAACATGCCATATCTACAAAGAGAGATCCCTTAGGTTTTAAGTACGCAAAGTTAAACACGAAATGTGGTACGATAAATGAGACAAAGAGCTTGCCGGTGAAAGAGACAAAACCAAAATTGCAACCTCAAACTAGAAGAAATGGCTCCCAGTTTGAGTATGCAATTTCGAAAAAGTCACATCCATTATTGTCATTCTTAGGCGAGAAAGAGACAATAGCATTGTTCCCGTTCCATCCAGTGAAGCAGACAAAACCAAAATTGCAACCTCAAACAGGAAAAAATATAGCCCAGTTTGAGTATGCAAATTTGAAAAGTTTTGGAGTAAATATAGCCATGAATGAAGTTACAAATAATTATATGTCATTATTACCTGAGTTTATTTGGCCGTTCATAACAAAAGTAGAAGATGTGAAAGACGACGGGAATTGCGGTTATTGTTGTGTGGGTTCGTTAATGGGCTATGACGAGGATAATGGTTGGAGCAAAGTGCGTTATGATTTACATAAGGAAGTATTGATGCACTGAAGCCTTTATGAAAATATGTTTATTAAAAAAGTCGTTGAAGATGTTATCGGGATATTGAATTGTCACGATAGTCCTTACCCACCTTCTAAATGGATGCAAATGCCAGAAATGGGTTACATCATAGCTTCAGCATACAAGGTTGTGTTAGTTTTGATATCAAAATTACAATGCCTAACATTCATGCCTCTTCATGACGCACCTAATCCTGAAATCCCACATAACCTCATAAGCATTGCATTTGTAAATGGTTATCATTTTATGAAGTTGTTTTTGGATAAAGATGCACCAATTCCACCCATTGCTTCATTTTGGCATAGATACCATACTCACAAAGCAACTTCTTGGTCGGAAAATTACGATTCTAAAATTGATGAGTTTTTGAAATTGGTGCCTGCACATGTCGTAGTTCTTAACTTTCATGATATCTTATGAAGTGTAAGGTAAGTAGGCCAAGTTATTTTTTTGACACTGTATAGTATATGATAACAGTGTATTCATCAGTGAAGTAAATCCTGATGTTTTTGTTTTTTTGGGTGTGTAGACATGGCTTTCATGCCATTGAAAATTTCTTTGTAACATTGTATAGTTAATAATGACTTTTAATGAAAATGAAAATATTAATGGGTTCTTGTATGTTAGTTAATACTATATAAATGGGTTCTTGTTTTATGGGTTCATTGTTAAGAATTTACTTATGAAATTAAGGAACATGTATTCCCATGAAAACATAAGCCAATGCTATAAATTTATGGGTTCATTGTTAAGAATTACTTTTAATGAAAATGAAAATATTAATGGGTTCTTGTATGTTAGTTAATACTATATAAATGGGTTCTTGTTTTATGGTTCATTGTTAAGAATTTACTTATGAAATTAAGGAACATGTATTCCCATGAAAACATAAGTCAATGCTATAAATTTATTTTACTCAGCCGTTTACAACCGAGTAAAAGAACAAAAATCATCATAATATAACCGATATAATGTAAATAATTCGTCCTCACATTGCCGAATAATAGCTATAATTTTAGCACTCTTATATCTGCCGAACAGAGGACTTAGATCCGAAATAAAGTCGGAGGGAGTTTGCCGAAATCAAATATTCGGCATTAAGAGGACGATAATTTTGTAAAAATTCGTCAGAATAATACCAATTTTTTTACCAAAAATCGGCGCTAATAGGCTGAGAGTTTGGTGAAAGGCAAAAAAATTTAAGTCGGCTAGACACGACTGAATTTAAAAAATCGGATATATAGTACCGAAAATATTATGTGTATCCAGCAATCTATTACCGAACATAAAATTTCATTAAAGATCATATTCGGTGAGATAGTACCGAAAAATTATATATCGGTCAATTAGTACCGAAATTATGTCAAATTTTTGGTTAAACATTGCTGAAAAAATAGGTAACCTTCGGTGGCATGAGACTACCTAGCAGATTGGTTGGGGCCAAAAATATTTCGGTTATCAAGTGCCGAAATCTATAATTCGGCAATTATGTGCCGAGAGTGATGTATATTTTCGGTAACACTATGCTGAAAATGATGTAAAAATTCAACAAGAGTTAATCGTAATTTCATAACTTCTAAAGAAAATCAACATTCAAAAGAAAATCAATATCCCAATTTGATGCCAAGTGAAATTCATAATATATTATCACAAAATTGGTCTACAACCTCGTCCATTAACATAAAACAAACTAATATTTGACCATAATCTAAGCGCTTGTATCTAGTATACAAAAATGATTCTACCAAGTCAAAAACCAATTAAACCATAATCTAAGCACTAGATTTTACAAAAAAATATTCTAATTGTTTTTACCATAATCCAAGCGCTTCTACCTAACACAAAAAATGATTATACCAAGTCATAAAACCAACTAAACCATAGTTTAAGCGCTATATTCTTCCAAAAAATATTCCCATTGAGATAACCAAGTCAAAAAACTAGCATATGCAAATGTTTCCTGCCGACGTCGTTTCTTGCTTTGTGCTGAAACACGACTTTTAACCCTCTTGCGTTGGGTAGGCTGTGTGGGCTGCATTGGATGTGCTGCAACTTCATGTTCTTGACCTCTCTCGGCGGCTTCTTCTTCTTCACGTTCATTTTCACTAACTTCTTGATTACTTTCTTCTCTGTTGCGATCATCTCCACTATCTTCTTCATTAATTTCTTCTCCACTACGTCCTTCCTCCTCTTCAGCCACAGCCTTGCCGGTACCGTATATTGGGTCAAGAATTTTTATCGCTTCTCTTAACAGCTTCTTGTTAACTTTCCCTTCCCCATCAAAATCAATTTTTTTCAAAAGCCCAACTGCCCTCATACCTTCAGCAATCTGCAATTATATACGAATACATAAACAAAAAGATTTACATATATAGAAATTAAATATGACTTAGTAGTAAATTAAGAATTATTATTTTACAATGACCTTATCTTCAACTGGATCTTGCACCTCAACTACTTTAGCTTTCCATATATGTTCAATTGCATTTTTTGGGTTCTGGACTAACACATGGCTTATCTTTGTGAACCAACCCATGTAGTTAGCCTTAGCATCCCACGGATCCTTCACCGGTTCAGTGCGACTCATGTTCGCCAGCAAGTGATTTTCCCAACTCTCTTGAATCCAGTTGTCAACATTGTACTTGACTTTATATTGGCCCTACTTCTTCCCTCTTTGATCATTTGATGGCTTCATTGTTTTTTTTAGGATGGCCTGAACGCGTCCAAATTGTCGTAACACCCGATCAGGGTAATTCGGCTCCGCCACATTAAAACAAACTAATAAGCTGTTGTAATACACAAATTCTTGAAGCGGACGAACGTCTCGATGAGCATGGTAAGAATCCCAACAAACCTATGATAAAACAATATAATAATTACATCAACAACATAAAAAATATTCAATAAATATATAAAGATTTGGAGAATTAAGTTCGCCTTATATGAATAACTTACTTCTTTTTCATTCAATGCATCTAGTTGTTCACGCAAAAGTACCACTCCTGCATTGCCATCTCCAGGGGTGACCTTGGACAACCACTTACACATTCTAGGCCATTTCTCATCATATTTTTGGTTGTACAGTGGTCTCCCTACACTAAAGTGGTCTCCCTACACTAAAGTGCTCATATATCCAAGCCTACATTGATTAAAAAAATTATATATTTTAGGGGTAACTTAATAAATAATATGATCGAATCAGTTAGAAAAAATTAATAAACCTGTAAAACCGTAAAGTAACCAACTATTTGCGCGGCATCAGCCCGAGATGCCTTTCCTAATTGACGAAATAAATATGCAAGAATCGCCATTCCCCAAGCATACCCCCGTACGGCATCCAAGTCCTTAAAGCACTCTAAGTAGCTAATAGAAACTCTATTCCCAGTCTTGTCTGCAAAAATCGTACATCCTAAAAGATATAGCAAATATGCTCTCGCACATTGATCAAGGTGACTACTCTCGCTCTCTTGAGGTGTTCCTTTAAACATTGTTTTTAACCATTCAAACCTAACGGAACACGTATTCGTTTCCTTCATTGCCTCGTCAGTAGAAACACCAAGATACGTCTCTAACAAAGTAACCCCAATAGCAGAGGTAAATTTCTTGCCTCCTCCGTGGACACACGTACCAATTACAGGAACACCTAATATTTGACATACATCATCTAGGGTAATAGTCATTTCGCCAAATGGGAGGTGGAAGGTATTTGTCTCGGGATGCCAACGTTCAACAAAAGCTGAGACCAAAGTTTTATCAATGAATTTGTACGTAAATTCAGTTAGATTCATA
This sequence comes from Lonicera japonica, assembly GCA_021464415.1. Classification (NCBI taxonomy): domain Eukaryota; kingdom Viridiplantae; phylum Streptophyta; class Magnoliopsida; order Dipsacales; family Caprifoliaceae; genus Lonicera; species Lonicera japonica. The sequence goes on from CM038463.1 coordinate 10,545,762, forward strand.
AGGCCAGATGCCTTTACGCGTTCCTTTACCCCTTCACACTCTTTGGTGATGTCCCATTCTTTCAACTTTTGAAAGTGATGTATGCATTTTAGCGGTTTTCGGGCATCCGGGTTGTTCCATATAGCATAAGCTATGTGGATCTCAAAACTTGTAAGGACTGAAGAATCTTCCAGGCCTCCAGGTATAGCACCCCCGCCACTACTTTCACTAGTACGATTCTCAAGATTAGCCGGTGCTCTATTGGTCACTTGACTTTCTTGAGCTTTAGAACTAATTGCTCGGCGTTTTCTCTCTGACATAGTTGGCGCTTTGCGAGTAGCCATCTTTTTAGAATAACACCTGTTATTGGAGATTTTGCACTAGTTAAGGTTCTAATTTTCATATAAAAAATTCTCATCGTAATAATAACTAGCAGCTAAAGTACCAAATATTTAATAATAACCAAGTTATCCAATACAAGAGAAAACTTAAAAATAACCCTTACCATATCTACCCTACCCACCTAAAACTAGAACTAAATTACAAATAGACAACCAATTTTATCCGTAATTGATATTTCTTTGCAAAAAGTGGTCAACATGGAGATATATAAAGGCATAGTTTAATTAAGCACTTAAAGGTAATGAATATTAAAAAAAACCATAAAATGTCTCTCTTTTTATGGGATTTTCCTCTAAAAAGGAAGGTCTTTATATTTTACGGTTTTTTCCTCTGAAAAGGAGTCTAACTCCACCACCACTGACCCCACAACTTCTACATCAAGACTTTTACTTTATTAATACAATTCATATGTTATATGTTGCTTTCATTATTTGTGGTCCATGGAATTCTAAAAGAGAATAATATATACATATATATATATATAGGGGAAGGATCTAAAGAAGACCAATTTTTTTGTCCTTAAATGTGGACCAATCATTTTGAGGGGGTAAATAAATGAATTTTTTTATGAAACTTGGTGACTATGATCTTCATGATTAGTAGATCACCTCCACCAAATTTCATCAAAAAATTCAATCGGGAAGAGGGTTAACTAAAAAATTGATATATATGTGCGTTTCTAACCGTTAAAATTTAAGATGTTTAGTTAACTCACTTGCCGGTTGAATTTTTCAATGAAATTTGGTGGAGATGATCTACTAATCATGGAGATCATCCTCACCAAGTTTCATAAAAAATTCATCCGTTTACTCCCTCAAAATGATTGGTTCGCATTTAAGGACCAAATAAATGGTCCTCTTTAGATCCTTCCCCTATATATATATATAATAGCAAATATATAAATCATCCAAATAAAAACATCCACGTACTCAAATCAACCAAGACCTTCTTTCTCCTTAGATGTGAAACATATAGATACACGTTATATATATATTTACGTTTATATTTTATTATAAGAACATAAGATCTATCAATTAACTGTGCTGAAAATTATTGCTATATATATATATATATTTGAAAATATACAAAGAAAAATAATTAAAAAATAGTTATTAGAGTCTTCCTTGGTACTCCATTCCCTCGACCGTTTCCATCTCCCTCATAAGCACTCTCTCCTTCCTTCCCAGTCCTATTCTCAGTTTGCAAGCTCGTTTGTTTTTCCTTTAATTCTTAAATTACACAACCAAATTCCCACACGTATATATATATATAGAGAGAGAGTGTTGTGTTTTTAGAAAGAGAAAAGATTTCTTCTTCTGTTGGTAAATGAAACTCCCCAACCTTTCTCTCTCTTTCTAACCTTCTTTTTGCCTTATCTTTGTTTGTACATGACAAAGGAGAAGCTAAAACTACTTATATATTGTTAAAATTACAAATGGGTTTCTTTCTTAAGCCCTTTTAGGTATGATTTTGCATTTTCCCTCACATTTTCCCCGTATCCAAACGCATGGTATGTTAGTAGAGAGATATAAGAGACTTTATATATATACTACAAAAGCCCCAAAGTTACAATACAAGTGAGATAAAACTAAAATAGTTACAATACAAGTGAGGCTACCTTGAAGAAGCGGCAGAGGAAGCGAAATCGGCGGTGGAGGAGCGTCGGTGGAGGTGCGTTGGCGGCTGTAGAGGAAGAAAAGGGAGATGAATCGGCGGCAGAGGAGCGTCTGAGGCGGCAAAGGAAGAGACGGCAGAGGAAGGCGGTGGAGGCTTGACGATTTCTAGGGCTAGTTTGGCACGAAGAGGAGCTGAAGGGGAGATGATGTGTGGTGTGAATTAAAGGGAAACTTACAAATATAAAACTTTTAAATTTAAATAAACAATTAACTTAATTATTTGTAGTGGTGTTTTAAGAAATTTTAAGTATTTTTTGAGGTAAAATTTAGTACATAGTATATGGTGTATGTAGTGGTGGTTTAAGAATTTTTTTGTACTTTTATAGAATTTTTCAGTTCGCGGTATTTTTCAAAAATTCTAGTGGTGTAAGTAGAATTTTCCTAACTTAAATATCAACTTTTTTCCAAAAGCTGCCCACATACCTTTATTACTTACAAAAAAGTCTACATTTAAATGAAAAAGTCAACTTTTATAAATTTAGATAAGCATGGCAACGTACTAATTTTAAAATTAAGTGATAGTCTCATTGTGATTTTGATATAAAAAATAAATTAATTAAATTCAGTTTAATTAGTCATAAAAATATTTATGTATTATTTATTATGAATTGTAGTTATATTAGTTATATTTTAAAAAAATTGTATTAAAATAAAAAGTGAAACTATTAATTTAATTTACCTATCTAAAACTTGAGTTCGCCGGTTGTTGAGGTGGTTTGAGGTCGCCCATGGTTGCGGGAGTTTGACCGCGGAAAATGATACTTTTCGAGAAAGCACCGGCTATTATCTTTCACTTCAAGAGGTGGTTCCTATCCTACTCCACAAGTCAACAAAGTCTGCTGTGAGCATTATCCCCACTAACCAAAACTACACAAAATCTATATAAATATAGAGGAAACCCATTCTGAGAAAAATTCAAAAGCAAAACAAACAATGGCTTTGTTATACAATCTTATAATAATCTTACTCTTCCTTTCCATTTCCGCTGCAGAATCTGCAGACCCAATGACCCAATTTTGTAGCCAAAACACAAACGTAAGTACCACCAGTCGTATATCATCCAATATTAACACTTTATTAAATGATTTGGTCCAAACAACTGCCCAAAATGGCTTTAAGGCCACCTCCTACGGCCAAGCCAAAGACAAAATCTACGGCCTTGCACAATGCAGAGCCGATGTGAGCAGCAAAGACTGTGCGCGCTGCATCCAAGATGCCGATCAATAAATACGTGCTCTTTGCCCAAACCAAGCTGACGCCAGGATTTGGTACGACTATTGCTTCCTAAGGTACGATCCAAAGAACTTCCTAGGAGAGGTCAACACGTCTTATGGTGTTTTCTTCGCGAATGTCGAGGATGTAATGGATCCCGAAGCTTTTAACAAAGAGCTAGGGCATCTAGTGTGTTAGAAATGATGATATTGAATGATGATATTCTCCAACATAAATTAGCATTATTATTTGTAATTATTAAAGCTTAGAATTATTCTTCTTTTCTCTTCTTTTCCTTTATTCCCTCCTCCATGTTTCCCTCCTTGTCTCCTCCTTTCTTCCTCATTTTAGGCTTCTTGTTTCCTTCTTTACTTGTATATATATTCATGTCAATTCCATTGTAAATGAATGAAAAGATTGTAACAATGTAATCCATTATGGAATTCTTGCTCATTATAATTTCTCTATTTCTTGTGTTGTATAATTTAACATGGTATCAGAGCACAACCTCGCCACTAGCCACCACGACCTCGCCACCAACCACCAGCCACCACACAACCTCGCCACCAAGCTAGCCACCACACCTATCACCATTATCAAACAAATCAAATACGCCTCCAAACACTACTCGAATCAGACTTTACGCAGCAAACCTGTTCAAATAAAACCACGTCCAAATAATTATTATTGAAGCATTCAGCCTGGCTGGCAAGACCATCAGGTAACCACAGCTTAGTGCAAGGTTCGATTCCTACTAATAGCATTTTATTTTTCCTCTATTTCCTTACAAACTGCAACTGCCACATCATTGACACACAAGCGCCACGTGTCAGCCACGCCAGCGCCACGTGTCCGCCACGTGACATCCAGCCAGCGCCACGTGTCCGCCACGTGACATCCAGTCAGCGCCACGTGTCCGCCACGTGACATCCAGTCAGCGCCACGTGTCCGCCACGTGGCATCCAGTCAGCGCCACGTGTCCGCCACGTGGCATCCAGTCAGCGCCACGTGGCATCCAGTCAGCGCCACGTGTCCGCCACGTGACATCCAGTCAGCGCCACGTGTCAGTCACGTGTCAGCCACGTCAGCGGTTAACGCCGTTTGCTTGCCGTCAGACTTGACGGAATATTCCAGACACCGTCAGATATATTTACAATTTCACCCCTGTACTTTCTGATATTTCTATTCTAGCCCCTAAACTTTCTTATTTTCCTATTCTAACATCAAGAGCCGTTGATCTCATTGCACCACTCATCCACTCGTTCAACTTCCCGATTCTCTCCTCCGTCAATCCCAAGCAACACCGTCCATTTCCTCAGTCAATCCTTTCACATCTTCTTCTTCTGGAAAATTCAAGGGCCAAGGCTGAGTTCTTGGTTCTTCTTCAGGTCCCACCAATTCAATTCCCACCCGCCAATTGCCCACTCCTAATCCATACCATAACCGACAACCCCTAATCCATACCATAACCGACAACCCGCAAATTCCGTAAACTCCAAACCCTCGCCCAAAAAAAAAAAAAAAAAAAAATCACTGCCATCATCAACTGCCGACATCTTTTCAAAATGCTCCGACCTCGAAATTCGAAATTCAAATTTCGAGATCGGCGCCTTTAACCCTTTCACCAGCTTCCTGCCATTAAAATCAAAACACACCATCCTCACTGCAAATCACCCAATAGCACCATCCTCACTGCAAATCTCCCATTCAAATCCAATACAAACAGCCATGTCGATCAGCATCCGCCAGCGAGGTACTCCATGTCCTACCTGCTCTTTTCGCCGCAGAGCTTGTCCTCCTTCTTGTGAATCAGTTAAAATCTTTCCAAATGCGTATCATCGTCGAGATTATCACACAATCTTTTCCGTTTTCGGGGGTAAAAAGTGTTGAATTCTTTTTACAACACGTACCGGATCACAAACATCGTGAAACTCTCGATTCGTTTCTCTTTGAAGCTAAGGCAAGAATCCTAAATCCTGCTGGTGGATGCGCTGCCCTCCTTACCTCTCTTGATCAAAAGCTTGAGGCTCTGCAGTCACGAATGACGGCGTTGGAGGCTCGACTGGACAGCGAGTCTCCCAGGGTTAATCCGTCATTTTCCTTTGTCCCTCCTGCAAGTTCCTCAAGGGCCAATCCATCCGACTTCCTTGCTCACCCACCAGGCTCCTTCGCTTCTCCATCCGGCTCTGGTCGACGCCGCCACCGTTCGACCGGAAAACTGCCGGAGAAATCTCCAGCCTCCAGGTCATTTGCCTACCCATCCGGCTCCTTTACTCACCCATCCGGCTCCTTTGCCTCTCCGCCTGGCTCCTTTAACCCTCCTGCAAGTTCCTCAAGGGCCAATCCATCCGACTCCCTTGCTCACCCACCAGGCTCCTTCGCTTCTCCATCCGGCTTCTTTACTCACCCATTCGGCTCCTTTGCCTCTCCACCTGGCTCCTTTAACCCTCCTGCAAGTTCCTCAAGGGCCAATCCATCTGACTCCCTTGCTCACCCACCAGGCTCCTTCGCTTCTCCATCCGGCTCCTTTACTCACCCATCCGGCTCCTTTGCCTCTCCACCTGGCTCCTTTAACCCTCCTGCAAGTTCCTCAAGGGCCAATCCATCCGACTCCCTTGCTCACCCACCAGGCTCCTTCGCTTCTCTATCTGGACCCTCAGAGAATCCTCTAGAACCTGGGGTTCTTCCGACCCAGGAAGATTTGTTGGAGCATCCTCACTACAAAAGTTTTTTAAAGCTCCTTTCATCAACCCCTGATATCCATTTACCGACCGTGAATCTTTCAGAACACGGGGATCCTCTAACAGCAGTGGATATGCCGGCATATCCGACTCTGTCAGATTACCAAGTTGCTTTGGATGGTTTCTCAAAGGGGTCTCCTCAAATTAGTTCTGTTGCGGAGGTTGCCGGATTAATGACTCCGGATTGGACTACCTTAGGAGATATATGATACAATTCGCTCTCTGCTTCTAACTTCACTGATATCTTGAATTTTGGTGCTGATGATTCTCAGAATCCATCGCCTTTCTCTTTTTTATCTCAATAATGTGTGTTCCCTTCCTTCCGCACCGCCAACACCCTCGGAAACCTCTCGCCTCTCATATCGAAACTTCAGTTTATCTCTCTAAAACCAAAACCAAAGAAAGGGCCATCATTGACTACTAGCACCACTGCTACTCTTCCACCTCTCTAAAAAAAAAAAAAAAAAAAAAAAAAAAACCATATCTATATATATTCAATCTCTTCAATTTAATATTTCCGGCGGGTCGCCTTTCGCTGCACCTCCAAGTATTCTGATTCAATTTCTTGTTACTGTTATACGTACTGCTCGCGTATTCAGATCAAGTTTTTTCCTCCGAAAATTCTACACCGGACCTCGCCGTTCCGTCGGCTCCCGTCATCGCCGTTCCGTCTGCCGGTCAATCATCAAACATGTCAAAAAAAAAAAAAAAAAAAAAAAACCAAAACCAAATTCCATTTTCTCGTATCCAAGCTTCGGATCCCTAAGAGCCTCCTTCAGCTTGAGGGGGGTGTTAAAGTAGATCTAAGCACATGCCTCCATGCTCCTGCACACATGCCTCCATGTTCCTGCTTCCATGCTCCACTGCTTCCGTATTCATTATGTTTTGTTCTTTAATTTCTTTAATTATGTAATTATAATCATTATGTTCTAGATCTAGTTTTCCAATTTGTTGGAGATCATCTCATGTAGTAAAAGGACGCTTTCAGGATTTGCTTTCCAAACTCAAGCTGACCGCCCATTTGCCACCTTGAGTTTGAAGGGGGTGTTAGAAATGATGATATTGAATGATGATATTCTCCAACATAAATTAGCATTATTATTTGTAATTATTAAAGCTTAGAATTATTCTTCTTTTCTCTTCTTTTCCTTTATTCCCTCCTCCATGTTTCCCTCCTTGTCTCCTCCTTTCTTCCTCATTTTAGGCTTCTTGTTTCCTTCTTTACTTGTATATATATTCATGTCAATTCCATTGTAAATGAATGAAAAGATTGTAACAATGTAATCCATTATGGAATTCTTGCTCATTATAATTTCTCTATTTCTTGTGTTGTATAATTTAACATAGTGGATGAAATTAACAGGCAGGCAGTTGTGCCTACTAATAAAGGGTTTGGGAGAGGACAGAAAAAACTGTCAGACTTTGTGACGCTCTATGCCTTCGGGCAGTGCACAAGGGACTTGTCACCGCTCAACTGCACTCAGTGCTTGGGTACTGCGGTTGGAAATGTGTTTCCGGGATTTTGTAAGGACAAGAAGGGATGCCGAGTTGTATATAGTAGTTGTTATGTTCGGTATGAATTGTATCCAATTTTCTTTCCTCTTGATCCACAGGAAAAGTTGGCAAGTAGTTTGATGACGAATTATGCATCCGTAGTATCTAAACCTTAGTCTGTCGGCCAAAATAAATACTGAAAGTTCACATAAGCTTTCGCTGTAATTTCGTTTGAGTTTGATATTTATGAATTATGATTTCGAGTGATATCAGAATTAAGCCTGTGAAAACTGTATTGAAACTGGTACTCACTATCTCCTAATGACTAATAGTCTAAAAGGTATTTTATTTTTACTTTTTTATTTTCCTTCTTTTTTTGGGTGGCGTACACCAGCCACCAGGCCAAGTAATAATGCAAAAGCGATGCCTAAAAACTCTAATAACAAAGCTATTATAATTGACCTTGCCCCTGAACAATTTGAATTCTAGCTTTCTTACAGCATTTTCAGGATACAGGTGCGGTGAATGACATTAATAATATGAAATATATTATGTAAGTTCTAAGACATTTATACGCAATACATTTGTTTATAGAGAATGATGTATGAAATATATTATGTAAGTTCTAAGACATTTATACGCAATACATTTGTTTATAGAGAATGATGAATAAAATTATATTTGTTAAAATCTCTAAAATTGGTGTCATTCAAACTATGATAAATTAGGTAAAAATTATTAATATATATATCCGACATCTAACTCTTTAATCTCATTCTCGTTTGCTAAGAGATCTATTATTCTCTCTTCTCTGTAACTTCAATCAAACTACAATACTTTTAAGCTTAATTTCTGTTAGCTTATAGATTTTAAATTTTCGTTTCAAGTTTACCACTAATCCTAGTTGATTTTAGGATTCCTCAAGAATCCTAGAACAATCCAACAAGAATTTGTAAATAAATTTAATAAAATAATTGGATTAATTCACAATGGATGCTACCCACAGAAACAGGAATCTGATATGGGTACGTTGATCCTTTCAAAGAATCTGTACTTCTTAGTTCAAAAGGCTCTTCAAAGAATTAACGTGCAATTTTTCAAAAAGCCACATCATCAAATGAGTTCCAAGAGAAGTAGCAAAAGTGTCTCTTCGTATTTGAAGAATGAGATAATTGTTATTATTTTATATAATGCATGTGATCTGACATTAAAATAGAAGGTGTTTCCTCTTTTTTCTTACTACAAGAAAAATAAAATAATCAAATTTAAATAGCCTTTTGGAATCATTTGAAAATGCTCTTTAAAATTATTCTTTAAAATGCCATATAAATCAACAAAGTACGACTTTTAAAGAGTGTCTTGAAAATGCTCTTACGAGGCTTAAGCACACAAATTAATAGACTTAAGTGACCACTTATTTTTTTTTTGTTTTTTTGGTCCATTTAGGTAACCACTTCTTTTTTTATTTTTTGGGTACAAAAGGGGGCTAAAGGCCAAATTTAGGTGACCACTTCATAGTCCAAAGAATATATGTCTTTCCTTAAAATATATATATATATAGAGAGAGAGAGAGAGAGAGAGAGAGAGAAATTAATAATCCCACTGTTAAACATTTGAAAGAAATATTGATTCAACTTAACTAATAATAAATGACATAAATTTACTTTCTATTGGGGTCTATTCTTTTCGTGTTATTTTGAAATAAGATTTCGTAAATTATGTCATTTTTGTAATTTAAAAGTCTTCTTTAGGGATAAGTCTAGATATTTTAAAATTTGGTCAAATTTTAAAATCTTGTAAGATACTTAATTTCAAAATTCGCTTAAAAAGTTGAGATTTTGGAATCCCGAGTTGAATTACGTAGTTTAAATTTGATCAATATCTTTTTAATCCCAAATATCCTCCATTTTGGTCACTAAGACTTTTTCTTTCTAACTAAATTATCTAATGGATAAGGATCCCATTTGAACTCAACTTGCAATTCTGTATTTTCAAGAATATATATATATATATATATAAAAGAACACCTAAATTAAAAATCATTAGATTTTAAAATCCAATTGCAAGTTATTGAGGCGGTTGACCTTTGTGTTTCAGAAGGAATGAATTGCCATCTTACTCAAATCTTTACGGCAGATGAGGTTTACACTGCTCTTAAGCAAATGCACTCTTTGAAAGCCCCGGGACCTGATGGTTTGCCAGCTTTATTTTACCAATCCTATTGGCATATTGTAGGGCCGGGAATAACAGAGATGTTGGAAAATTTATAATTTCTAATTTATGTGGGAACATATTATAATATTTTAATTATATTTGCTATTTAAATAATGGGCTAATTTTTAGCGGTCTAATTAATTTTTAGTTAAGCCCATAGACTACTCAAATAAATGTGGGCCAAATGTGTAGATACCTTATATGGACTTATTAGGGTTTAATGGGAACTCTAATTAGTTTATATATAAAGAGAATATTAGGGTTATGGTCCCTGTAGGTCGGAAAATACCCTAGAGGGGGGGGGTGAATAGAGTTTTTAAAACTTAATCGGATTTTTAAAAATGATTTAAAAATATTTGATGTCTATATTTATCAATCAAGGACAAAATTAATTTCAAACACAATGAATAAATAGCACAATATAATAGAGTAAGAGATAGAAAGATTGAACCGATCGAAGTCGAAGATTTTTTGTCCACACGGTTCGGCTTATTCCCCTACTCCGCGCTCAGTTAGTTCCCCGAGAATTTCCACTATAACCGATCTCCTTCCCGGTGAAGATCAAACCTCTACAAGTGTGTTCTTCTCACACACTCTCACAAGTATTGAAAACACCTTCAATACTTTCACAAGAAATCCCTCTTGCTAATCTATGAGATACACCTCTCACAATTATGATTCAAATGAGTTTTTGGTGACAAACACCAATGTACAATATCTCTCTTGTATATGACAAAATACAAATAAAGCTCACACTAAAAGATATCAAAATTGATCAAAGTATATAGCTCAAAAATGAAATATTGATCAAAATGTGTTCTTGAATCTTTGTATATTTGAATATATGAATAATAGAGTATTAGAATGATTCAAGGTATGTTAAAACATGTTTAGGACCTTATATTTATAGCTTGCAAAACCATATGGCCGTTGGGGATGATTAAGAGAGGTTTTGGCTCCAAGGTATACATTTTCAAATTTTCCAACAACTAGTTTTGACAAAAAATTCAAATTTGTTTTGTTAATTTCTCCCAATTTGACCGTTGGATCATGCTCAAATTTTAGTCAAAATTGCCAGGAGATGTTGTCTAACTATAGTAAAAATTTCAAAATGATCGGAGTTCTGGAAGGCCTCCATCTTACCGTTAGATCAAAACTGGGCAAAAATTGAGCGAATGACATATGCCACTAGTGCTTTTCCTATCAATTTTGCAACCCGCAAAATCCGCATCGGAATAACTTATTAGGTCAGATGAGTTCTCTCTTGGGTACCATAAACCCAATGAACTAGTACCGAAAAGATAACGAAAAATTCGTTTTACGACAAGTAAATGTGATTCTTTAGGATCCGCTTGGAATCGTGCACAAAGACATACACTAAACATAATGTCCGGTCTAGACGCCGTCAAATATAATAAACTACCAATCATACCTCGATATTTCTTGATGTCCACATTTTTACCTTTCTCGTCTTTGTCAAGTTTCAATGTTGAACTCATAGGAGTGCTCATGGATTTAGCTCCTTTCATGTCGAATTTCTTTAAAAGCTCCTTCACATACTTCTCTTGATTAATGAAGATGCCTTCTTTGCATTATTTCACTTGTAATCCAAGGAAGTAGTTCATTTCTCCCATCATGCTCATTTCAAATTCCTTTTGCATACAAGTAGAAAATTCTTTGCAAAGATTGTCGTTAGTAGAACCAAATATAATATCATCAACATAGATTTGTACAAGTAGCATGTCATTGTCATGATTTTTGATAAATAAGGAAGTATCAATTTTACCTCTAACAAATCCATTGTTAATAAAAAATGAACTTAATATATCATACCATGCTCTACGTGCTTGTTTTAAACCATACAAAGCTTTAGATAATTTAAATACATAATCCGGATAAATATAATTTTCAAAATCGGGAGGTTATTTCACATAAACTTCATCTTCAATAAAACCATTCAAGAAAGCACTTTTCACATCCATTTGATACAATTTAAAATTTTTAAAGCAAGAGTAAGCAAGTAGCATGCGAATAGCTTCTAAATGTGCGACGGGTGCATATGTTTCCTCATAATCAATGCCCTCCTCTTGATTGTATCCTTGGGAAACAAGTCTAGTTTTATTTTTAATAATAACACCACTTTCATCCTTCTTGTTACGAAAAACCCATTTAGTACCAATAATGGTATGATCATTAGGTTTGGGAACAAGTGTCCAAACTTTGTTTCTCTCAAATTAATTGAGCTCTTCTTGCATAGTAATCATCCAAGATTCATCTTGTTCGGCTTCATTTATGTTTTTGGGCTCATATTGAGAAACAAATGCCACATTATTGCATACATTTCTTAAGGATGATCTAGTCATAACCCTACTAGATGGCTCTCCAAGAATTTGATCAATGGGATGGTTGGACACAAATTTCCAACTCCTAGGTAAATCATTCGAGTTTTGCTCGGTTGTATTTTCTAACTCCTTAGGAGGAGCTTGAGCACTCGAAGTTTCTTCCTTAGATGTATCATAAATTTGAATATCCCAAACCTTTTGGATAATTTCAACATCGTCATCGGAACGTACTATGGGTGAGAAAGGATTTGTCTCATCAAATACAACATGCATAGATTCTTGTACTACTAAATTTTTCTTGTTATAAACTCTATATGCTTTACTATTAGTGGCATACCCAAGAAAAATTATTTCATCGGATTTAACATCAAATTTACCCAAATGATCACGATCATTTAAAATAAAACATTTACAACCAAAAACTTTAAAATATGCAATATTTGGTTTCTTGTCATTCCACAATTCATAGGGTGTGTTATCTAACTTTTTACGAATGATAGTACGATTAATCACATAGCATGCGGTGTTAACGGCTTCTGCCCATAAATACTCCGGCAAAGAATGTTCATTAAGCATAGTCCTAGATATCTCTTGAAGAGATCTATTTTTCCTTTCAACAACACTATTTTGTTGAGGAGTTCTAAGTGCCAAAAAATTATGATCAATACCATGTTCATCATATAAATTTTCAATATCAACATTATCAAATTCTCTACCTCTATCACTTCTAACACGCACAATAGAAACACCCTTTTCATTTTGAACTTTTCTACAAAATTTAGTAAATACATGAGGCGTTTCATTTTTATGAGCAAGAAAGAATACCCAAGTAAATCTAGAAAAATCATCAACAATCACAAAGGCATACAATTTACCACCTAAACTAGCAACCGAATTAGGTCCAAATAAATCTAAATGTAATATATCAAGTGGTCTAATAGTAGTAATATATTTCTTAGATTTAAAGGAAGACTTGTGTTGTTTACCAAGTTGACATGCATCACAAATTCTATCTTTAGCAAATTTAGTTTTAGGCAATCCTTTAACTAATTCCTTTTTAGATAATTTATTAATTAAATTCATATTAGCATGACCTAATCTTCTATGCCATAACTAAGAAGCATCATTTAACACATAAACATTTAACATCTTGTTGAGATAAATCATCAAGTTCAAGAGTATATACGTTATTTGATCTATAAGCAACAAACAAGATATAATTATCACTAATATTTTTAACAATGCAACATTCGGATTTAAAAATAACTTCATAACCTTTATCACATAGTTGACTAATGCTAAGTAAATTATGCTTTAAACCATCAACTAATAGAACATTGTCATTACAAGTAGAATGCTTACCAACCTTACCTATACCGATGATTTTACCCTTGGCGTTGTCCCCAAAAGTCACATTCCCTCCTTGCTTGGGAATAAGACTTAAGAAATTGTTCTTGTCTCATGTCATGTGTTTTAAGCAACCACTATCCAAGAACCACTTGGTTTTGCTACCTTTGGCTTTCAAGCACACCTACACCATAACCTTAAGTAACTTCTCCTTTGGTACCCAAAATGTATTGGGTCCCTTTGGGTTAGCAAACATAATGGTTCCTTTTGGAACCCAAGCAAGCTTTCTCTTAGGAAAATTTTCATTCCTATAGTAACAATGATCCATTTAATGAGTATTTCTACCACAATATGAGCAAAGATGAGTGGGATCATGAGGTGTGTATGTTTTAAAAAAGTTTTTGTAATCTTTTTGGTTATCAATTTGGTTATAGCCCAAACCGGCTTTGTCGAATACACACATTTTCATTCCTAATAGTTTATCCAAGTTATCCTTTCCTTTAGTGAACTTGGCTAGACAATTAGTTAAATCGTCCACTTGATCTCTTAATTTGATATTTTCTATTACAAGTGTGTTTGGAGTTTCTTTCTCCTTTCCTTTCTTTAAAGTTTTGATTTCATCTTTCAAAAATATGTTTTCTTTCTCAAAACTTTCACACTTGCTAGAAACCATCAAATTTTCCTTTTTGAGGCTTGCATATTCTTTAGACAATTTATTAAACTTGCTATGCAATTCTTCAAACATATCATATAATTCATCATAGTCATTCTCATCATGTGCATCATTATTGATAGAGACATTATCATAACTAAATGAATCATTAGTAGAGCATATCTCATCGTCTCTTGCCATAAGGCAAAGGTTAGCCGCTTCCTCGTCGCTAGAGTTAGCATCGGATTCGCCTTCTTCGGAATCACTCCAAGTACCTTTGAGGGCGTGTCTTACTTGTTTGAAAGCTTTGTCTCTTTTATCTCTTCTTTCATTTCTTCTAACCGGAAAATTTGTTTTGAAATGCCCTGGTTCATGGCAATGGAAACATTTTTTTTCTTCTTCGTTTTCAACTCTTGGTTGAATAGATCGATCATTGTTCCTTCTTGATAAAGAATCAAAGTTGTTTCCTTTTCCTTGAAACCTCTTCTTCTTAGCTAGAAATTTTATGAATTTTCTAGAAAGAAGAGACATATCCTCATCTCCTACCATCAACTCCTCATCATCCTCTAGTTGATTTGCTTTGAGAGCAAGAGTTTTCTTGGCTTTTGAATCGACCTCGTCTTCTCTTTCCAATTCTTTCTCATGGGTTTTGAGAGACCCCAAGAGTTCATCCATGCTTAGTGTCTTGAGAATCTTGGCTTCTTGAATAGCCGTCACTTTAGGTCTTCATTTCTTGGGAAGAGTTCTAAGAATTTTTCGAATCTTGTCCTCATTTGAATATTCCTTTCCAAGAAGATCTAAAGTATTAGTGATAATAGAGAACCTACTATACATAGAGGTAAGTGATTCATTAGGCTCCATTTTGAAAAGTTCATAATCATGAACGAGCATATTAATATTATCATCCTTAACTTATGAGGTTCCTTCATAGGCAACTTCTAATTTGTCCCAAATTTATTTGGCAGTTTTACAACTAAAATTTTTGTTGTATTCATCTATAGTTAACGCGCAATGTAGGGCATTCAAGGCTTTAGCGCTAAATTGGATTTTCTTAATATCATTCTCATCATATTCGAAAATGGATTTAGGAGTGACTTTACCCTTTTCATCGGTTTTGGTAATCTCATAGGGTCTAATTAGTGTAACCTTCCATTGTTCAAAATCACTAGCTTGAAGAAAAGTACACATGCGACTTTTTCAATAACTATAATTTTTGCCATCAAATAGAGGTGGTCTAGTGGTGGAAGAACCTTCGTCAATTCCGGTTCCTTGATAAATAGACATGATCGTAAACTCTAAGATTATAAAATCAAAACAAGAGTACAACCTCTGATACCAATTATTGGTCGAAAAATACCCTAGAGGGGGGTGAATAGGGTTTTTAAAACTTAATCGGATTTTTAAAAATATTTGATGTCTATATTTATCAAGCAATCAAGGACAAAATTAATTCCAAACATAATGAATAAATAGCACAATATAATAGAGTAAGAGATAGAAAGATTGAACCGATCGAAGTCGAAGATTTTTTGTCCACACGATTCGGTTTGTTCCCCTACTCCGCGCTCGGTTAGTTCCCTGAGAATTTCCACTATAACCAATCTCTTTCCGGGTGAAGATCAAACCTCTACAAGTGTATTCTTCTCACACACTCTCACAAGTATTGAAAACACCTTCAATACTTTCACAAGAAATCCCTCTTGCTAATCTATGAGATACACCTCTCACAATTATGATTCAAATGAGTTTTTGGTGACAAACACCAATGTACAATATCTCTCTTGTATATGACAAAATACAAATGAAGCTCACACTAAGAGATATCAAAATTGATCAAAGTAAATAGCTCAAAAATGAAATATTGATCAAAATGTATTCTTGAATCTTTGTATATTGAATATATGAATAATAGAGTATTAGAATGATTTAAGGTATGTTAAAACATGTCTAGGATCTCATATTTATAGCTTGCAAAACCATATGGCCGTTGGGGATGATTAAGAAAGGTTTTGGCTCCAAGGTATACATTTTCAAATTTTTCAACAGCTAGTTTTGACAAAAAATTCAAATTTGTTTTGTTAATTTCTCCTAATTGGACCATTGGATCATGCTCAAATTTTAGTCAAAATTTTCAGGAGATGTTGTCTAACTACTGTAAAAATTTCAAAATGATCGGAGTTCGAGAAAGCCTCCATCTTACCGTTAGATCAAAACTGGGCAAAAATTGAGCGAATTTTAAATGTATTTTTTTTTTTGCAATTTAACAATTTAGTTCCAAATAAGATTCTAATGATTTTTGAACCTCAAAGATATATTTCTAAGATACGTATTTTTATTATAGCTTAAAATATGATCATTTAAAATTAATATGAATTTATTTTGAAACTCGGTTTTTGTAAAATGATGTTTTTCAAATAAATTGAATTTCAAGCTGGTTTGAATCAATCTTTAAAAGATGCAAGAATATGTTTGAGTTATAGGGATTTGATCAATAAAGTATCTTTACATAAAATCTAAGCATTCACTCCATTTAATAACAATTCGAGTCTTCGTGATGCTTGATTTTCTTGTGCGTATCTTCACTTATTTGATGTTCTTGATCCTTTCTTGGTTTTGATAACTTGTAGAATATGTGGAGATCATTATTGTGCATATCTTCACTTGCTTGATGATCTAGATCTTTTCTTGGCTTTTTATAGTACATGTATATCACTTGAGTTTATTTCTTATGAGTAGAGGCGCTTGTAAAGCTTGTGTGAGATTTTGATTGCTTCGGTTTGAAGTTACACTTGGTCGGAAGATATATTGGTTAAAATGGCTATCATCATTAGAACAACCGAGTTAAATAACACTTTATTAACTTATTGTAATTATCAAAATAAGATTAATTGACGTTAAGGTCAACAGTCCCCAATACATCAAATCAAAATACGGCTCCCTTCTCCCCATCTAGAAGAGAACCAAAATTCCCAACAAGACACTAAGGCGATTTGGTTGAGGAAGACCACGTACCCGCTCGATCCGTGCTGTTCTTGTGATCGATCCTCGTATTCCGCATATACTTATTATGGACCCAGGTACGCGGTTTCATTATTTTAATTTAGATCTTGATAATTTGACATGATGACTTTAGGGATTAATTCTAACAAGTGGTATCAGAGAAACTTCGTGTTAAATTATTAAGTATTGTATGAAATTTATTATGATATAAGATTTGATTATAAGAATTACGAAAGTCGGGATATATACATATATACAAAATATTTCTCGTACGCACAAGTGCGTATGCACTTGTGGGATGAGGTGGGACCCAACTCAAAATTAACGGAGGAAGGCAACAAGAGCTTTTGGTTAACAAAACAAAACCCCCTCTCTCTCTCTCTCTCTACAAACACCGACTGAATATCCCCTTCTCGACTGAACTCCGACCGACTATCGGGTCGTCGAACTGAAGCTCTGCTCCTCTCTCTCCGTGCTCCTCCTTCTCTCTATCGAGCTCCTCTCTCTCTCTACACGGGCTCCACTCCCTCTCTCTCTCCCAAGCTCTCTAATTGATTGAAGTTGGTTTTGAGTTTTGTTTTGGCATTAATCAAATTTCGTTTTGGCAAAAGCATTTCAGTTTGATAGTTAATGGAATTTGGAATTTGATAGTTTTGGTAAGATCTGGGTTTGATAGTTAATGGGTTTAGATTTTTTTTCTATCCAATGACAGGGCTTTTGCAAGCCTGTATATTCCGTCTATTTTTCTATCCAAGAAGAGGGCTTTGGTTGAATTGACTTCATTATTCTCCTATACTAATTGGCTGAATTCTTATATAACCAAAGTTGAATTTGGCTGAATTCTTATATACTCGTTGTTGCCCCCATTTGAGGCTGCATCAAGTGGAAAAAAAAAGGTGGAGCTCAGCCAAAGTTTACATAACCGGATAAAATTGATCACTATTAACATTCTCTCTGTTACTAGGATAAAATTGTATTAGGGGGATCTGAAATCAAAGGCTGCGTTGATCATCAATGTCGGATAATAGTTTGAATTCATGAGGGGTGGGCTTAGATGGAGCTTTTAGCTCTAGTCCATGCCTTCTTACCATGAACACTAAATTAAGAGTCACTTTCTGGGCCATTTTTATACAGTTGAAGAAGATTGTATATATAATATACAGGAAATTAATAAGGGGGATTTTCGGAGGGAGTTTGTGGTTCAATATGTGGCTTGTAAACTTGGAAGAAGAGGAGCTCGGTAGAGAGCTCAGTGGAGCTCGTGTAGAGAGCTTGGTGGAGCCTTTGTAGAGAGAGAGGAGCACGGAGAGAGAGAAGGAGCAGAGCTTCAGTCGGTGTTTGTAGAGAGAGAAAGGGGTTTTTGTTTTGTTAACCAAAAGCTCTGTTTTGTTTCGTGATCGATGCCTTCCTCCGTTTATTTTGAGCAGGGTCCCACCTCATACCCACAAGTGCCTACGCACTTGTGCGTATGGGAAATATTATGTACATATATATATATATATTATTTATTAAAGGACAAAAGCATCTTGTTGTTCGTTCTAATGTGACCCAGAAGGATTTGACTTTTCGGCAAATTTCGATTCAGTATAAAAAAAACATTATTTGGGCGTTTTGACGTGTGCAGTATTCCACCAGCCTTTTGTTTTGTTTAATATATATATATATATATATAAAATAAGTTAATTTGATGTGACAGTTACTTTTGTTTATATATGCATATATGGTTGCTTTTGATTATATATATTTAATGGTTTGATTGATTTATATATATAGTGTTTTAATCTAAGGTGTATTATGTAGAGCCTGGTGCATGGTGTATGTATATAAAGTTTGACCATGGTTTTATATAAAGTCTCACCATGATTTTTTTTTATTTATATATGTGAAAATCTGCCATTAATTATATACTAGTATTATATGCAAGAATGTTTGTTTTATATATGTAATATGTTGTTACGGCTTACATATATATAAGGATTAAGATTATATATATATATATATATTTTAAGCATTAAAGAATTTTTTTCTTGCATTTATTGTGATTAAGGGTTTGGATCAAGTTTATTATTTATTTAAGATATTAATGTTTATTATTTATGCAAATAATAATTGGCCCAAAGGAAAGTTATTATTTGACCAAATAATAGACATTATTTTCTCTCGATATTTGTATGATTATTATTTATGCATTTAATAATCGGCCCAAAGAAATATTATTATTTGGCAGAATAATAAACACACACGCGAGAATAAATGTGTTATAATTCTCAAGTTTTTCATGTAAGCAATAAGTCAGTCCAAAGAAAGGCTTTTTGTTTGACAGAAATTATTATCAACATTTGATTCTTGTATTGAGAGTACCTATTATAGTCTCGTTTGGGTGCGTAAACCCCAGACTGCTAGTAATCCAAAATTGCAGTACGCGTCAATGTGGAAAAGTTAAGGTTTATGCTTTGCAAATCTCATTAATACGGAAAATATATATTTTTTTAAAAAAATTATAAAGATGCGAAGCACAAATCGTCTGATATTTTGAGATAGATGAATTGAAACGACAAGTTGCCAAAGTAACCTCTATCGCGTAAATTTGTTTGTTTTGGAATATTAAGATGTGTGTATTTGTTATTTATGCGAATAATAACCGGCCCAAAGGAAGGTTATTGTTCGGCCGAATAATACATACACCTGTGGTAATAAATATAATATGACAATAAAGTTTTTCATGTGAATAATACGTCGGCCCAAAGGAAGTCCTATTATTTGACAGGATTTGTTATTTATATTTGATTACTGCGTTGAGATGACTAATTACAAGTTGATGTTTCTGTCCAAAGACTAAATATCAATGTTGTGCTAGGTATCTTGTGATGGGGACCCACTATTGATAATTTGGATAATTGTGTCATTCATGTATATTATTTGTTAATATGTTATGACATGTATAATAATTGTAAGTTTGTAATTTTTATAATTTGTTCTTTATTCAGTTTTTAGTTATACTTTATATATTTGCCAACATAAATTCGGTATCAGTGCTTAACGGCATAAATTTTAAGAATTGAAAATAGAACACTACTATTCTGAAAAAAAAATTTAGGGCTTTATGATAAAAATGCTACTTAGTTCCTTAAAGAAATTATAGAAATGTTTTGCTAAAAAACAAAAAGGCTGAAGCAAGAAACCTTTTGATTAGTCTTGTTTCAATAAGGTATAAAGAAAAGGGAACATAAGGGACACACATTATAGAAATGTCTAATATCGCTTTAAACTAAAGGCACTTAAGTTAAGGCTGTCAAATGACTTGCTCGTGCATTCAGTTCTTTATTTCTCTTCCTGCACAATACAGTTAACTTACAGTGAATTACAATACTCATAAGGATAAATGATCTCTTAATGAGCTCACATCTTACAGTGTGCAAGAAGAATAAAAGATTTAGCGATAAAAGACAGTGGTTACTCATCTAGCAAACACCTCTAAAAGGCAAAAAATAAAGAAAAAAAAAGTTAAGAAGGTGCAGTTGGAACAACACTATAGTAAATGCAAAAAAAATGTGATAAAGAATTTGCCAGTTACTTTTGCAAGAAGGATATACATAGTAATGTTCCAAATACGCCACTTAGCGTGTAAAGTAAGATATACTTCTCATTATGGTTTGTATGGTAGTTAGTTTGACTTATATACATGTGATTACTTTGTGAGTAGATTTTGGTGATACTACTTACGTAAGTGTGTTTAGAGTTTACATGTGGAGCCAAAAGCCAATTGATGTTGAAAGATTCATCTATCAGAGCAGTGGCGAAACAGTTACAGTTGAGGTTTTAAGGAATTTTAAGTTATCATTAAAGACTAGTTACTTTTGGATTTGGGAGAGACTTATATGGTATTGTCATTTAGACATAATTTATATTTTTATTTGGACAAATACGGTTATTATTGTTCATTTGAAAATAATAAAGTTAAGTCTTTTTCAAAATTCAAATATTTTGCTACTATTTCTTTAATTGATAACTTATATACGGATACAACCACCTCATATAATGAGACCTTGTAAATTGATTCACGTGATACAAAGCATAAATTAACTGATAAGAATTCTTCCATGTTATGGCACAAGCATTTGGGATTAATCTCTAAATAAAGAATTAAGAGACTTGTGGAATTCTTAAAACCCCTTGATTTAACATATTTTAAAATCTGTATTGAATGTGTAAAGAGCAAATGGATAAACATAAAGAAACTAGGTGCCATAAGGAATTCAATTGTCTTAGAACTAATTCATATGGATATCTGTGAACTGTTCTCTACGGCCTTCTGGAATGGTTAACAGTATTTTATTATATTCATGACAATTATTAAGGGTACCTATATTTAATTAATGAGAAGTCACAATCCTTAAATGTTGTTATGACTTTCATAGTTAGAGTTGAAAATCAACTAGGCAAGAAAATTAAGGTCCTGAAATCTGATCGTGGTAGTGAATACTACGATAGATAAAACGGATAAGGTAAACAACGTTCTGGACCTTTATGAAATTCCTAGAGAAATGCGGAATCGTCTTACGGTACACCATGCTAGGCAAACTTAGTATGAACAGTGTTACTGAGAGATATAACATAAGCTTAAGGATATGGTAAGGAGTGTGATTAATCATTCTTCTCTACCATAATGACTCTAGGAAGAAACACTTAAGACTGCAGCATATTTAAACAGTGTTATATCAAAGCAGTTGTTAAAATAGGTTGTCCAGCTGTAGGAAGGTCATAAAGAAAAGAAATTGGACTAAAACATAATTAGCTGCTACTTTGTTAGATACACTGAAAGATCGAGAGATTATAAATTTTATGATCCCTTGAATAAATCCTTTATTAAGACAAAAAATGCCAAATTTCTTGAGTTTATTGAGTTTGAGGGGGAATATAAAGTTATAAACATTGTATTTGAAAAGGAATTTATTCAAATTTCAAGTATTGCTATTGACAATGATTAGAAACAAATTTCTAACATTGTTTTAGATGCAAATTAGGATCATCAAGACAATGTTGAAAAACTTCCTATATAGCAAACTCAACAATCTCAAGAAGAAGTGAAATTAAAAAAATCCATCTATAGCCTTAAGGGAGTTTTTCGTCAATGGTATTACATATTTCATCAAGTTATTATCTCCTACGGTTTTGAGGTAAATCCGATTAATAATTATGTATATCATAAGTTCAGTGGGAGTAATATTATCTTCTTGGTATTTTATGTTGATAATATCTCTTTTGTATTAGGAATACAGATACATCGACATTATTGTCGGGTATCCTAGGGTTTTCACGAAAGAGATATATCGAATGAATTCTTACCAAGATTTGGCATGAAAGGCTGTTATTCAGGAGATACTCCCATTGTTAAAGGAGACAATTTATGTCGCAACCAGTGCCCAAAAATAAAGTTAAAAAGAAAGAGATGCAAAAGATTCCCTATGCATCAGTTGTAGGGAGTCTGATGTATCATAAAGTATGAACGCATTTGGGTTTAGCGTTCATAGTAAAGATATTTAGTAGATATTTAAGTAACCCTATGATATATCTCCAGAAAAAAGTCAATTAAAGGGTTATACGGTATTTAAAGAGAACAAAAAGATTATATACTTACGTATCGAAAATCAAATAAGTTGGAGATCATATGGTATTCTGATTTCGATTTTGGATGGGATATAGCTGCATAATTTTGTCACTAGGCTGTGAATTTTAGAAAGTGTCGAAAGATCACTAAAGATATTTTGTGACGATAAATTGATTGTGCTATATTCGACAACAACATAAATTTTTTGAAAATCTAAAGCACATAGATGTTAAGTTTTTTGTTGTTAAAGAAGAGTTCAGAGTTGTCGTGTCTATAGAGCATATAAGTACAAACTCCATGATTACGGATCCGTTCACTGAAAGCTTAACACATAAGGTATTTTATGTGCATATTGCTCATATGAGTTTTGTGTTGTCTAATAAAGTGCTAGTTTAGTGGAGTTTGTATCATGGATGCTCTTTTATTTAGACGCATATTTTCTGCAGAACAAAGAAGATGGTTTATTTTTGTCTTAACTCTGGATGTTTGATTTTTCTTCCATTGTGGTTTAACATAAATCTTGGAAGGTTAAAGTTGATCTCATTAAAGTTGGGCTAGTTGGAAATAGGCATGTCTAAGATCACATTGCATGTAATTTCCATGCTACTCATCCACATTTGATCTATGTTATTAAGTGTATTAGTATGGTGATAATCGTGGTTTAATCACGACCTTATTGTGATAAAAGCTGCGGTAATTCCATTACTCGTACATGAGATAGACTAGATTGTTTAAGGAGAAGTCTAAAGATAAATAGCATACATATGTGCGCTTAAAGAATTATGTGATATAATTGTTTCAGGAATAATATGTAACCCAAGTGGGAGATTGTTGGAAAATTTATATTTTCTAATTTATGTGGGCAACATATTATAATATTTCAATAATATTTCAATTATATTTACTATTTAAATAATGGGCTAATTTTTAGTGGTCTAATTAATTTTTAGTTAAGTCCATAAACTACTCAAATAAATCTGGGCCAAATGTGTAGATACCTTATATAGGCTTATTAGGGTTTAATGGGAACTTTAATTAGTTTATATATAAAGAGAATATTAGGGTTATGGTCCCCAATACACCAAATCAAAATATGGCTCCCTTCTCCCCATCTGGAAGAGAACCAAAATTCCCATCAAGACAATAAGGCGATTTGGTTGAGGAAGACCACTTACCCGCTCGATCCGTGCTATTCTTGTGATTGATCCTCGTATTCCGCATATGCTTATTATGGATCCAGGTACGCGGTTTCATTGTTTTAATTTAGATCTTGATAATTTGACATGATGACTTTAGGGATTAATTCTAACAAGAGATGGTCCTTAATTTGTTAAGCAAAAGCTGTTTAAATAAGAAGTTAAATCAGACTTTGCTTGCTCTTATTCTGAAAGTTAAAAAAACCAAGCTTCTAAGGTTATAGCTAATAGGCTAAAGGTTTTTCTTGATGATATAATTTCTCCTAATCATAGTGCATTTGTACCAGGCCGCCTCATTACCGACAATGTTCCGGTTTCCTTTGAGTTAAACCATTTTATAAAAAGAAATAATAGGAGATCCAAAGGCTATTTTTCTCTCAAGCTTGATATGAAGAAAGCGTATGATCGGGTCGAATGGTCGTTTATTGAACAAATGATGATGACTATGGGTTTTGACCGTAAATGTGTAGATATCATAATGTAATGTATCTCATCTGTGTCGTATTTGGTTATTGTTAATGGTTTTACCAACGGTAATATTTCGCCATCAAGAGGGCTCAGGCAGGGTGGCCCGCTGTCCCCGTATATTTTTCTTATTTGTGCTGAAGGATTATCTGCTATGCTTCAAAGGCGCTTAGATAGAATATTATTAACTGGGTAGCCACTAGCAAACACGGGCCTCGTGTCTGACGCCTTTTTTCTCGCGAACGACTGCCTTGTGTTCGGTGAGGCAAGCTAAATCAAGGCGGAAAATATAAAAATTATTTTAGTCGATTACGAGGAAGCATCGGGTCAGCAGGTGAATTTTGAAAAAACTGCGATATTTTTTAGCAAAAATATGCCGGTACCGTGAGAAGGCAAATGGCTGGTTTATTTGGCGTTCGTGAAGTAAACCAACATGATCTATATCTCGGTTTACCTACTGTGGTAGGGAAGTCTTGTAGGGAGGTTTTTAGTAGTATTAGTGATAGAGTTTGGACTAAATTAAAAGGGTGGAAGGGCAAGCATCTGTCAAAGGCAGGAAAAGAAGTTCTTATTAAGGCTGTGGCACAGGCAGTTCCATCTTATGCTATGAGTGTTTTTCGACTTCTGAGCTCTTTTTGCGATGAGATTGAGGCAATTATACACAGGTTTTGGTGGGGTGAAGGTGCATCAGATCATCAAAAAATTAATTGGGTCAAATGGGCTAATGGGCTAATGTATGTAAGTCCAAATCTGAGGGTGGCCTCGGTTTTTGAGATCTCAAATTGTTTAATAGTGCTATGCTCGCTAAGCAAGCTTGGAGACTAATTCAAAGGCTGACATTTCTTCCGGCTATAATTTTTAAAGCTAAATATTTTCCCGCTACTTCATTTTGGGATAGTGGCCTCGAATTGTCGCTATTTTGGTTTGGAAGAGTATACAGGAAACCGGGTATGTTCTTGAATTGGGGACTAGATGGTGTATTGGTGTGAGTGATTCAGTCTTGATTTGGAAAGACAGATGGGTTCCTAGTTTGAACTCTTTCATGATCACCTCCGCTCAACAAGAATTAGACGAGCTAGCTATGGTGAATCAACTGATGTCGCAAGTAAATGGTATGTGGAATGAATCACTGGTTACGTGTATCTTCAATCATGAGGAGGCTTCTGCCATCTTGAATATTGTGTTGGGTAGTAACAGAAGCCAGGACCGACTGATTTGGCATTTAAGTCCAGACGGTGAATATTCTATAAATAGTGGGTACAAAGTTATGTGGGATCGTTTACGTGCTTCATCCGGATTGATGGAGGTGGTTCCTGGAGGTCTCGGTTTCTCTTTCAAATATTTCTGGAATTTATGCATTCCACCAAAAATGCGGCATTTTCTTTGGCGAGTATCTACCAATTCTCTGCCAACACGCTCCAATCTAGCACATAGATCAATTCAGGTGCCTGTTAATTGTCCGTTTTGTAACACAATTGAGGAAGATGTAGTCCATGCTCTCTTTCATTACCTTGTAGCATCGCAATCACTTCAACTGTGTGGCTTTCAAACTGAGAGCTTAAATTCAGTAAATTGGTCAATAGTGAATCTGTTTTCTTCGTTTTTAAACGATTTAAAGAAGGATCAAAAGCAACAGGCAGGCATGCGTATGTGGCAAATCTAGTGTAGTAGGAACAAGTTCGTTTTTTAGGGGCGTGGGCGAGATCCTTGTACTATCGCTGATTTTGCAAAAAAATATCTCTAGAGATATTGGGCTGTTAATTCTCAGACGTCGTCAGCTTATAATTTTCAACCTTCTTGGCAACCCCCTCGGCCAAATTGGGTTAAGGTTAATTTTGATGCTGCTACTTTCGTTGATGCCCAATCTTTTGGTGTTAGAGTGGTGATTCGAGATGCAGAGGGTGCCTTCTTGGCTAGTTTGTGCAAGAAGTTTAAAAATCAAGTTGATGCTTCGGTAGCTAAAGCTGCTACGGCTCTTGTTGCGGTGGACTTTATTATTGGCTTGCCTTATCGAAACGTTTCTTTTGAAGGGGATGCTCAAGTTGTTATCAATCTTATCAATAGTAATATTAGTAGTTCGGCGCCTTTTGGACATATTGTAGATGATATTAGGCAGTCGTCGTTGATTCTTAGGCCTTGTAATTGATCTTTTATGCGTCGGGATGACAATGGAGTCGCCCACTGTCTTACTAGACAAGCTAAGTTTGTGCTAGGTTCCGAGTGTTGGATGGAGAAGGCTCATGATTTCTTGTTGCCTTCCCTCCAAAAAGATTCTGGTTCTTAACTATTGCTTCTTTTTCCTTTAAAAAAAAATCTTAACATTTATCAAATCACATTATTTCAATTTTTTGTGAAAAGAACACAACATTGTAAGATTTATTGTAATAATTATGTTATAAAAAATGAAAGAAATCAAGAATTTTGGGATATTTTGACCAAAAGAAAAATTATCATTGCGATGGAGAAGATTATATATAACAACTTCCTACACTTGCATGGCTACTTTGAGAAAAACTAGTTACACGACGAAGTAAGCAAAATCCAATGATAAACACATTGTCCTGAATTATCAACCAGATATAAGTTCATGTCTCCTTAGAAATCAAGGATACAGATGTGCTTCCCTATAAAACAGATACTGTTCAAGTAATTAAATTCGTGCACTATCCTCTCCCTCTCTCATTACACTCGTTTCGCACATTATAGCAATTAATGTGGGATATTGATGTGTCATTTTATTTTATATGCCTACTCAGTAGTGTATAATTGTTGATATTTTTCAAGCTTAATGCTGAATAAGAAATGCTAATTCACCACTTCAACAACTAAACAAGATTAAGGATTATAAAGGTCTTTCTTGATACCAAAAAAATTTCTTTTCATCAGTCTTAAACTTGTTTAGACTCAGCACAATATATATATTTTTTTTTGGGGGGGGGGGGGGGGGGGGGGGGGGGGGGGGGGGGGGGGGGGGCACAAAACACAACCACATTTTTTTTTGACATAGAAGCAATTAAAATGAAAACAACCTAAAAATAAGCTAACCGAGAAATATATTTTGGTCCAATTAGATTCTAAGACTAGTCATTAGGGGTGTTAAAGTCAATACGAAAAACCGGCCGAATGAACTGAACTGAAAGAAAATAAAACCGAAAATAAGAAAACCAAACTGAAACTGAAAAGTTTGGTTCGGGTTTGGGGCAAGCTAGTCTAAAATCGAACTAAACCGAACCAAATTATGTATAAGAAAAAAAATGTTAATATATACTCTAAGAGCACACGTTAATTATGCTATAATACAAAAAAGATGACTTTTTATAAGAATATACTTTTTACTAATTGCATATTATGATAATCTTAAAAAAAAAGTCATTAACGCGTACCCTTATTATTTAAATAACTACACAATGGTAAGATTTTTTTATCACATACATGATAGAAAGATAATTCATCATTTTATTTAATGTGTTTCATTCTTATAATGTACAATGGTATCTATATGTTGCTCCTTATTTCTAAAAAGTCATGAGTTTAATTTAAATATGAATCATTCTTACAATACTATTAGTATTAAATTTTTATGTTAAATTAATTTAAAAAAAACATATGTCAAAACCGAATAAAACCGAACCGAAATCGAACCAAAAATTTTGGTTCAAGTTTGGGTTTCGAAGATTTAGAAACCGAAACCGAATTTTTATATTTGGTTAATTTGGTTTAGGTACCTTAGTTTCTACCCCGACTGAAATCGAAAACACCCATACTAGTCATTTATATTATTTTTCCAACCCTCCTCAACTTGTATAATGCCCTAATGCTGTCGTCCAATATCAGGGAATAAATAATGGAATATTATTACAAATAGGTTCCATTCTTCAAAGCCCAAGAAAGAACTTGAGATGGTCCTTGTCCTCTGACATCATG